>ML309512.1:0-17135 GCA_005239505.1 Nicotiana paniculata
ATTATTTTAATTTTATTATATTTAATAAAATTTATATTAAATTCATGTCGGCAACTTCACGATTTATAATTATAGGTTTTGGAATAAATATTTTTTATATACTAAAATTATTTTTTATGTAAAAATAATAGTTAAGTATGTTTATATTCAAATGATAAAAGAATAACTAATTATTAACAACAAGTTTTGCATAATTTAATATTTTTAAAATTTAAATTAAAAAGAAAACTAATTATTATCTAATTTAACTAACTTTGTCCTAAGTTGTCAAATGAACTATTGTGAGATATAGATTGGTTTATCTAGTCACTAAGAAGTTTCGTATGCTAAACGACTTTTTTCTCATGCTTCTGGAAAGGCAAATTAGCTGAACAACGTTGAATATATAATAATCCAATGGGATTTTAAACATGTAAAGTACATTTTAATTTATTTATGCCCGACTGAGAGTACAATTCTAAGGTTTATAATAATTTCGAAGTCAATTGGATAGCTTTAGTATCATCCTATTTTCTCCGAAAATAATGATTTTTACACGATTAATGGTTAGGAATCACCATCAAGGAACTATGAACATTTATGGAATTAGATTCCTTCCTTCTTTTTAAAGTTTAAGTATCACGTGATTTACTCAAACCAATTTGCTTAGTGCTTGTCAAAAATTACTTAGTTTAATTTAAAAAATGTTTTTGTTAAAAAATACTTGTCATTGGAGAAATACAGTTTGTTGTTTGGTCAATTCATTTAAAAAATATTTATTGCAATATTTGATAAACAAATTATGACTGGTCAATATTTTTAAAAAGCACTTTTGAATGTCAAATTACAAGAAAAGATAATAGCAAAGTTCAATTTACGATGGGTATTATTTAAAGAGAAAAATAAACTTAAATATTTATCAGAAATTTATTTTATTAAAATATAAAAATTAAATCACAGTTCAAACCTATTTTCTAGTGGGGGATAAAAACTCACCTCAAGAATCGAGAGTTGAAACAAAGACTAAAGAGCATCATTATATTATAATGGATTATAGTTTCGTGAAATATGTGAGAAAAAATAAAATCAATCTATTAACTCTGCAGTACGAAACAATTTTGGATTCTCTCTAAGATGAATTCCCAAACCCTTGAAAACCAAAATATTATCCCTTCAAAATCACTCGACATAGATCATCTTAACCCGTCGCAAAATGATTTGAAAAAGTTTTCATCCTTCAAAGACAAATTGTTGGAGTCAAATCTAATGGAATTTGCCCCTACTATAGTATAGGATGATATGGTCTATACAACAAACTCAATGGAAGAAAAGGACTTTGCGCATGATCCAGAAGATATCACAAGAGCTATTACAAAAGATTTCCTCTACACGGAAGATAGATATCGTATCTATGAACCATGAAAAAATTCTATCATAATCAAACTAGTAGGAAAACGTATGCTACATCATTATCTAAAGAGGAAAATTCAAGATCTATGGAATCCAACGGAAGATTTCTCTCTAATTGATCTTGGGGAAGATTATTTTATCATCAAATTCAATGAAAACATGGACAAAGCTATCCATCAAGGTCCATGATTCATAAATGGCCATTTTCTGTCCATCTCCAAATGGAAACCAAATTTTGTGGCTAAAAATGAAAAATTAACTACCTCCGCTGTATGGATTAGGCTCCCTCAATTGCCAACGGAATTTTACGATGGCAAAATCCTAGAAAAAATAGGAAATGCAATAGGACGCCTACTGAAAATAGGCACATGCACATCAACAACCCTAAGAGGTCGATATGCAAGGATTTGTGTTGAAATTCCTTTAGAAATCCCAGTCCAGCCCTACCTATTTGTTGGATACCACAAGCAATACATTCATTATGAAGGGGAAGATTTTCTTTGTAAAAACTATGGTCGATTTGGTCACACAATGAGACAGTGCAACTATATAAAAAAACATGGTAATGATCCTCACCATGCAGGACAAGAACATAAACCTACAATTACAAAGGGAGATACTGAAGCAGAAGGGATCACTGTTTCATTCAATAAAAGAAGAAATCAAGGTAGAAAAATGTCTTCTCAACCTATCAACACCCAAGCAAAAGGCAGTAATGGTCTAGGTATATCGGTTAAATTGTTCAACGCTAATACAGGTAAGTATTTGGACACTCAAATGCTTCAATATAAATCTAAAGATCATCCCACTCCTAATCTTCCCTCAAAAGCTAATACTCAACCAATCATTACTAAAGATGAAACCACTAGCCTAGCCAAAAACCACTCCTTAGACAATAAGAAAACAGTTTCTCCAAAAACTACTATGCCTAATACTAATTTTTTTTGAAATAATAAATTTACTCATTTAAGTGATGACTTGGCCTTTGGAGAACATGACACTTGTATGAGTGACTCCTACATAAAATAATTTCAACATTTTAGATACAAACAATGCCATGCAAAATAGTTCCTTAATGAGCACTATTATCCCTACTAATAATTATACCTCTACTACCCTAAACCCCCCTAAAGAAAAAATCTTTTCATAATCTTGAGTTATCCGAAGGATCTCTTCAAAATACTTCCTTAAGATTTGACAAATTCACCACCCCTCCGCATGTTGGCCAAATGGCAATAGAAAAAGAAAAAGGAATCCAAATGGCCAAACTCTTAGAAAACCAAAAAGAAGCAATCAATAGTCTTATATATCGAGACATTGAGCAACTAAAAGACACAAACTTGAAAAGATCAATCATTGATTCTTCCACCATTCGGCCTCTCCCCTCCATTAACAATATTCCCACGCCTACTCCCAGTTTATTAAATACTTCTTATTCTATCCATAATGCCAAGGATTTCATTATCCCTACAAAGGAGGAACCGGCTTATTCAGATCCTACGCCAACACAGACCTCTCAACATGAAAAACATTCCACCCCTTCACCCTCAGGAACACCCTCAAATAATTTATGCTCATCCCCCTTAACCACAAGACTACCAACCTACCAGTTGGATGGAGCTAGGCCTCATGGGCCATGCAATATCCTTCACAGTCTCAATCAACGGTCAAGAGGCAATAGTGATCCTCCACAACCCCCAACATCTAGCACAACTTATAACTGAAGGAATGAGGTTAGCCATGAACAACTACTTAAACCAATTTTGGCTTAACAACATCATTCATACGATGACTCCATCCCTAAACCCTCAAATGGCTTAGGTAATGAGAGAGCAATGGAGCATGCCACTCCAGTTCAACCCCATAAACCCTCAAAATGCTCCATTGGACCTACCCGTCTTCCCCACGGAGATGTACATACATATCAATCTCATCTTTCTTCCTTGGGACATCAACCAGGGGAACCAGGAGATTCCAAACCCTCTTGTACCCCCTCCAGTATCTCCACAACATCATCAGGCATATCCAATACCCGATCCAGTAGAGACAGAAATGGAGGAGGATGATGTCCCTATAAACCTAAACTTAGGGCAAGTCCTAAAACTCTCTAATCTAGACGGAATAAAAATCTTCTCTTCACGGAGAGGCACGAGAAGAGGCATGTGCTCAGCTGCCCGTTAGGCCTATACAAGTACTTAATGGACATTCGTCCACCACACGACCCAACAGTGGGAAACAAAGCAATGATCCTAGTACGATCGATGAGAAGGAATCATGTCCTTTGGGGGGGGGTAAGGGAGAATGGGGAGAGGGTAAATCCAGAAATTAATCTTTCAATGAACCGTCCAACAAACTTTATAATTTGGAATATAAGGGGAGGGAACAATGAATATTTCAGGAGAAATTTTAGGGAAATGATTGATACTCATAGACCCTGCATGGTGACACTATTGGAAACAAGAACGGTTAACCATGTAGCTTTGTTAATGACTTTGGGTTCACGGAGATAATTGAAGTTCCTTCAGAGGGTCAGTCTGGAGGGATGGTTATGATGTGTAAGGATGAAGTAATCAATGTTCAAAATGCAGTTCGGAGGAATCAGGAAATACATGCAACCATAGAGGTACTTCCTATACGTAAACCTTGGCTTTTTACTTCTATATATGCTATTACTTGTGTCTATAATAGAAATATAATGTGAGAGCATCTAGAAAATATAAGCAACTCTTATAAAGGGCCTTGGCTAGTAGGAGATGACTTTAATGATATTCTAGCAGCTAGTGAAAAATTTGGCGGTAAGCCTATTAAGGATAGTAGAGCTAGATACATATGGTAAAAACTCAATAAGTGTAACTTGCTCGATCTAGGATTTAAAGGCAGTAAATACACTTGGACAAACAACAGGCATAATAAAAAGGATCTTATAATGGAAAGATTAGATAAAGTATTTGGCAATGAGGAGTGGGTTGAACTCTTCCCTAAAGATCAATAATCCACCTGCCTAGAACCCACTCTGACCATAACCCTATTCTTATAGAATTGATTCCTAAAAATAGGTCTATTCAAAAAAAATCTTTTAGACTAGAGACCTTTTGGTGTAAACATCTAGAATTCCAGACTTTAGTAAAAAATAATTGGTATGGTAGTGACTACTTCAAAGCCAGCCTTAACTTTGTTGAAAAATTAAAACCCTAAAAAATAGTACCTTTGGTAATATTATGGGAAGGAAGAGGAAATTACTAGCTAGGCTCCAAGGTATCCAAACTTCCAATAGTTATACTACTAGTACTTTCCTTCGTAATTTAGAATTAGATCTTAAAAATGAATACAATGAAATTCTAAAAATTGAGGAGGATTATTGGAAACTAAGGTCCACAGTCTTGTGGCTAAATGAAGGAGACACAAATACTAAATTCTTCCAAATCTCAGCCACCAATAGGAAAAGAAGAAACAAAATCAATTTCTTCAAAGATGATGTTGGTAATTGGATTAATGATCATAATCTGATTATGTCACACATTCATAATTATTTTACCTCCACCTTTACCACTTCTCACTCACAAACTAGATGGGATAACCCCCTTAATCATCATTTTAATTGTAATAAAATCAACCTAGGCAGTTTGGATACTCCCCTCCTAGACTCCGAAGTTAAAAGAGCTATTTTTTCGTTCAAATCCTTTAAATCTCCTGGTCCGGATGGTCTCCATCCTTTTTTCTTCCAAAAATACGGGAATCACATAGGTCATTCAGTTTGTGACCTTTGCCATGACATTTTCAATAAACCAAGTAATCCCTCCTGAAATTAACAAAACCCTTCTCTGCCTTATTCCAAAAATCCATAATGCCAACAACATCAAAAACTTCAGGCATATTGGTTTGTGCAATACTATTGTCACGACCCGAAATCCCACCTTCAGGCCGTGATGGCGTCTAATATAGAACTCGCTAGACAAGCCAACGTTACTAGTTATTCTGAATTATTACTTTGATGTTTAGCATATTTAAAAGTGACATGTAAGAACAAATGGATATGAGAAAAGCGGAAGGTAAGGAATTCAACATCTTAAATAATAATTCTTACACAAATTTCCTTAAACATACCCCCAAGGCTGGTGTCACAAATTCACAAACAGTCTAAGATTTTTGCTAAAAACAAAGTCTGAACAAAACAATACAACTGTCTCGGAAGTACAAAAGAAGACAGAAATAAAAAGGAATGGGAGGAGGTGACGCCAAGGCCTGCGGACACCTGCAAGACTACCTCAGTGTCGCCTGTGGACTGAAGGACACTCCCTCGATCACTGTCCACCGGGTCCGGTACCGTAATCTGCACAACATAAAGAAGTGCGGGTGTAGCATCAGTAAAACCAACCCCATGTACTGAGTAAGTGCCCTGCCTAACCTCGGCGAAGTAGTGACGAGGCTAGGACACGACAAATAATAAACGCCTGTGCAATTTAATAATATATAATAGAAATAACGACAGGAAGTAAACAGATAAGTAAAAATACGGGAAGAACATGCCAGAGTACAAAGGGGAAAAACACTTATTGAGTAACAGAACATGGCAACCGTCTAGTATCAGAATAACAACATAGAACAAACAAGTGCACGACATCACCCTTCGTGCTTTACTCTCATTCTTGCCAAAACAAGTGCACGTCATCACCCTTCGTGCTTTACTCTCATTCTCACCAAAACAAGTGCACTACATCACCCTTCGTGCTTTTACCTCACAATATCATGGCACGGAATTATCCTTCGTGCATTATCTCTCATATCATGGCACGACATCACCCTTCGTGCTTTTAAAATCATAATATCGGCACGACATTGACCTTCGTGCTTTTAAATATAAATCATGGCACGACATCACCCTTTGTGCTTTACACTCTTCCTCACCCAACAATAACCAAAACAACAATTAGCAAGGAAGAACCACAATACAAACCATAATATACAACATCACGGCAAGGGAACAATAACAGAAATATCACTGTCCCGGCAAGGGAACAATAACAGAAATATCACCGTCCCGGCAAGGGACTCAGCTATAACCGATCTCACTGAACGTACAACATAACCAAAATAATCCTCAACCGAACAACTAATCGGCAGTGTTCACAACCCAGTATTTCCAACAATTGAATAATCTCCAAAATAGAAGCTACTTCATAATACAGTGGATATCGAAGAAAAACACATATACCATAATATATGACTCATGGGCATGCTTGACAATAAGGTATAGGTACTCGTCATCTCACCTTTACATTGAACATGATAATAACATGTAGCACATATGACTCAACACCTATTCCCTCAACCTATACTTACCTCGATTCCAAGAATCCAATCAAGCATCTAGCACTGCTTTCCCTCTTGAATCCAACTCCAAAATGACAGTATCTAGACATAATCGACTCAACAATATCAATAATGACTCAACAATTCAATCCCAAAGCCTAAATATTCACTTCCCATCATTCTTCCAAAAATACCAAAATTCGACACCGGGCCCACTTGGTCCAAACTCGAGGTTCGGACCAAAATTCGATCACCCATTCCCCCACGAACCCGAATATACAATTTGTTTTGAAATCCAACCCCAAAATGAGGTCAAATTCCCAAAAAAAAAATCAAAAAGCCCTAACTCTACCCAAATCCCTAATTTTCTACCATTAAAGCCCTAGAATTCTTGATAAAAGTTTATGAAATCATTAAGAAGTTGAAAGAAACTAGTTAGGGGTTACATACCTATGATTTGAGAAGGAACTCTCTAGAGAAAATCGCCCTTGGTCCCTTTTTGGTGAAGAAAAATGAAGAAGAATCAGATGAACAGTAAACTTAAATACTGCCCGACCCTCGCACCTGCGCTTTCGCAGGTGCAGAAAATCAATCGCACCTGCGGAAATGGGCTAAGCCACTGAGCGCCGCACCTGCAGAACTGCTTCTGCGAAGAATATATCGCACTTGCGGAATTGGGCTGGTTGGGGCTAGACCGCACATGCGGCTGCTTATTCACACCTGCGTCCCAAGGCTCGCAGGTGCGGGCACACCAGAACTGATTTTTCAACTCTAACATCCCGGAACCCCCCCCCCCCCCCCCCCCCCCCCCCCCCCCCTCCGCCCCCCCCGAAACTTACCCGAGCCCTCGGGGCTCAAAACCAAATATACACATGACTTCAAAAATCATCCTACGAACCTATTCGAGTAGTTAAACCACTAATATAACATCAAAAATAATGAATTAAACTAAAAAATCTATAGAATTTTCTCAAACTTTATAAACTTCTAAATTCTCCAATTTTGATCCGAAACACGTCAAACCAAGTCCATTTCCTTCCAAATTTTACAGATAACTCACATGACACATATTGATCCTGTTTTGGGCATCAGAACCATAATACGGGCCCGGAAACCCAGATTTCACATCAAAGTTCATTTCCAAAAGTATTTCTTATTTTCAGAAAACTATTTTCTTTAAAAATCATTTCTCGGGCTTGGGACTTCGGAATTCGATTCCGGGCATACGCCCAGGTCTCATATTTTCCTACGAACCCTCCGGGACTGTCAAATAACGAGTTCGGGTCCGTTTACCAAAAATATTGACCAAAGTCAACTTTATTCCATTAATTATCATAAATTCAACAGTTCAACACATTTTCCACATAAAGACTTCTCGGCTACGCGCTCGGGCTGTGCACGCACATTGAGGTGAGATAATCAGAGGCTTTCGGGGCCTCAAAACACAGTTTTTTCTAAATTACACAAGATGACATTTTGGATCATCACAACTATCCACAAGCTAATTACTAAGATCCTTGCAAATTATCTTAAACCATTCCTCGATCAATTGATCAGTCCATATCAGGCTAGCTTCATGAAAATAGAAGAGCGTCTGATAATGCCATCATCATCTAGGAACTGGTTTCTAAATTTAATAAATTAAAAGGAAAGCAGGGCCATATGATTCTCAAAATAGATCTAGAAAAGGCCTTCGATCGATTAGAATGGTCTTTTGTTCATCACACTCTTGACTTCTTTAAATTCCCTCCCAAACTTTTTAAATTGTTACTGAGCTGCATCTTAACTAGTAGTATAGCAATTTTAGTAAACGGATCTGTCACTACTTATTTTAAGCCAAGTAGGGGAATAAGACAAGGAGACCCCATCTCTCCCTATATCTTTATTCTCTGCTTGAAAATGCTCACTAGATACATAGAGCACCAGGTGGATACAAAAAATTGGGATCCCATATCCTTAGGGAATAGATGACCAAAAATATCTTATTTATTATTTGCAGACGATCTTACCCTCATGGCTAAAGCAAATGATAAATCTGGTAAAGCCATTAAATATGGCCTTGACCAATTTTGTTCCCTTTCAGGTCAATGTATCAATATTAAAAAATCTAAAATACTCTTCTCCCCAAATTGTAATAATACTCTCATTAAAGATATTACCACTATGTTAGGTATAAAAAAAAGTACTAATTTTGGCACCTACCTAGGTTTTCCTATCCTAAACATAGTCCAAAGCCAAGGAACTATCAATTCCTAATCGATAAGATGAGAACCAAACTTGCCTCCTGGAAATTGAAGTTCTTTAATCTGGCAGGAAGAACAACCCTTACAACATCTTGCCTAAATGCCATACCCAACCACTATATGCAATATACCCTTCTTCCCAAGCAAACCCTAAAAGAAATTGACAAAGTCCAAAGGGACTTTATATGGAGTAGTTCAATAGAAAAAAGGAAAATTCACCTAGTCAACTGGTCTACCCTTTGCCAACCTAAACCAAAAGGTGGCTTAGGTATCTATAATGCTAGGAATAAAAATCTATGCACATTAGCTAGCCTAAGTTGGAGACTTCTTACAAATATCACAATCCCTTGGGCCAAACTTATCATTTCATACTATTGTACTAGTAACATAAGGATAAGGTGTTCCTTCGTTTGGAAAAGTATTTGCAAAGATTGGAAAATTTGCTCTAAGGGCATAATATGCCCCCCCCCCCCCCNNNGGATGTATTATCTAATATCACAAAGACCAAAATTCGTCTTAAAGGCCCCTCTAATGATTTACCTATTTGGTCTCTCAACATGAAGGGTGTGTTCACTACTAGGTCTTGTTATACTCTATTAGAAACACCAAAAAATACTAACTTAGATTTTGACTGGATTTGGAAACTAGACTGCCCCAATAAAATAAAAAAATTTCTTTGGTAATGTCTTCATGATCGAATCCCCTGTAGGAAATACCTTTCACAGATTGGGCTTAACATTGACCCTTCATGTCCCATCTGTAAAGGTCCCAATATTGAATCCATAAAATATATTTTCCTAGAATGCAAAGCCGTTGAAAAATTCTGGACTTGCCTTCGATGGCAAAACCACAATAGTTTAAATGGTGACCACTGGCTCATCCAAATAGGAGACCTCAACTATCCAAGTGTGCCAAATGATAAAGGAAAAATAAGAGTTCCAGTTTAAATGGTGACCACTGGCTCATCCAAATAAGAGACCTCAACTATCCTATTAATAACACGCTCTTAAACTGGAACTCTTATTTTTCCTTTATCATTTGGCACACTTGGATTAATAGAAATAATAACAACCATAATAACACTACCAACCCCATCAATGATTCTCTTATTATGCAGAGGGCTATAGAATTCAAATTACTCACGGAAAAATACTCTATAAACCCTCCAAAATTACAAAATCAATTAGAACAAACCTTCAAGGGGTTGGTTTAAACTAAACGTTGATGCCAATTTCAATAACTATAACCAAAGTTGTGGCTTCGGTGGTGTTATCAGGAATGTCAATAGTAATTGGGTGATTGGTTTTACAAAATCGACTCAAGCTAATGGCTCACTAGCAGCAGAATTGAAAGCCCTAAGTGAAAGTCTCAGAACACCAACGGATTGGTATATTTTTCCTCTTGAAATAGAGACAGATTGCATCCACATACATGACGATAATAATATATTTAATAAGGTTGTGAATGATTGCAGGTGGTTAATACACCAGCAGAAGGTTATCCTCCAGCACACATTCAGGCAGGGGAATAGGACAACTCATCAACTAGCAAAAAGTTGCCTCAATATGGGAAGTCAAGTTTTGAGAGCAGCTGGAAGAAGTAATTTTCATGAAGGCAGTAAAAATATTTTTGTTAGACCTCCAAGTGATGTAATATGTTTTATGGATAGGGAAATATTGGAACTTGCTACTGATGAAAAATTATTATCTTTTGAAACTTGCCAACTGTTGGCAAGCCTAGGGAACCAATGTGTCCTTCATGACACATCTTATGAAAATCATGTACTAAACAGTCCTTAGTTATTAATATATATATTTCCTGTTTGCTAAAAAAAAATATATATGTGAAAAAATATTTTACACAATAATAAATGTGGATTCACTCCTTTCCTCCTTTCTCTTCTCATTCTCCTATGTAATAAGAATATGTTATTTTTTAAATAAAAAATATTGCTGTGGTGAAAATGGAAATATACAATATATAAAGCTATGTTGATGCTGTTTTTTAATAGGAGTAACTATTTTCCCGAAATATTAATTCATGCTCAAGACATGAAGAGGACCCAAGAGCAATGGACATTTCCTTGTATTTATTTAAAATGGAAAAGGGTCTGATATATCATCTACTATGGTAAATTGTTTAAAATTGTCCCTCGTTATACTATTGGGCCGTAAAAGTCCCTGCCGTCCAATTATCCATACAAATATGTCCTTAGTTAGACGGAAGTGCCACGTGGCATCCATCCGTGCATTTGTTTAATTTGGGCACATTATGAGACGACCAGCTCCAAAAACCCACCAACCCATAACCCGCGACCCAATACCCGCTACCCATTAGCTCAGTTGCTGCTTCATTCCACAGTTTCTGAATCTTCATCAGATTAATGGGTTCTTATCAGGAAATATAATACTCCTACAATTTTATTATCAGGAAATTTGGGTTCTTAAGATTAATGGACGCACTTGATAAGAGAACCACCAAAGTATGAACAAACAGAGCAAGGCAGCAAGAGGAGTGAGATGAATCCATTTTCCAGAAAGCTAGATGGGAAGAGAAATGCCATTCATGACATTGGTACGAGAGCCCGAAAACCTGTAGTGGAGTCGAGAACATATCACTCGCAATGGATATCCTACGTTAATTTTTATTTTTTTTGGATGGGGTTGTTTCCTGACAAATCCTTAGTTCTCTGCATTGCAACCAGTGAGAGAGAGCAATTTTGGGGTTTTAGATAAAAAAAAATGAGAGAGTTGTTAGTGATCCAGATGAAATATCGAACTAAAAAGGACTACCCACCTTAGAAAGAACCCAATTACGAAAATAGAGCATGCCCAACAAAGGAGATGAAATAACGAGCAAAAAGAATTAGGGTTCAGACTTTAAGTGTTAAAGTGGGTTTTTTTTAGGTTGGGTATTGTGTGGGTCGGTATAAAATAATATCTGGATGGATCAAAGGGTTTAAAGGTTGCCACGTGACCCCTCCGTTAACGTGGGAGTATATTTGTTCAATATTAAGACTGTATAATATTTTTGATGGAGAATAACTTTATACAATATTCAATAGTAAAGGGACATCTACCCTTTTCCATATTTAAAACACGTACTCATCTGTCTCCTTTGACCTCTTCCTATTTGACCTCTGCAAAATAATTCATAAATATGGAAAGAAATTCTAATTCCACTTTCAACTTTCCACTCTCTCTTTCTTCACTACAATTCTCCATTACCTTTTTCTCCGAATACCCATAAAACACACACACACACATACTGTGCATTTTCTGAAATCCAATATCAGTGATGCCTAAGTGTTTTAGCTTAACGGCTACAAAGAACAGATGCCTCAAATCCAGTTTTAACAGTCGGGGTCTCCGATCTACTGTCACTGACCTCAAAGATGGCACAGTCATGCACTGTTGGGTACCCAAAACAAGAAAATCAACCCGACCCGACTTGGTGCTGATCCACGGGTTCGGAGCCAACTCCATGTGGCAATGGAGCGAAACGGTACGAATCCTCTCACCGCACTTCAACGTCTACGTCCCCGACTTAGTATTCTTCGGTGACTCCTACACCACCCGACCCGACCGGTCCGAGTCATTTCAAGCTGAGTGCGTGAAGCGCGTGATGGAGGCAAACTCGGTGGTGAAGATGAGCGTTGTGGGACTGAGCTACGGTGGTTTCGTGGCGTATAATATGGCGGCGCAGTTTAAGGATTGCGTGGAGAAAGTGGTGATTTGCTGTGCCGGAGTTTGTTTGGAGGAGAAGGACTTACAAGAAGGGTTGTTTGCGGTAAACAGTGTGGAGGAGGCGGCCAACATTCTGCTGCCGCAGACGGCGGAGCAAATGAGAGAGTTGATGGGTTACACGTTCGTTAAAGCTCCGGCAAAAGTTTTGCCTTCTTGCTTACTTACTGACTTCATTGATGTAAGTGTCTTATCTTTCAATTATTTCATCGTACATTACCATATTTTTCTCCTGTCCTCTCATGATTAGGCACCTTAACTTTCAGACAAGTTTTTACCTATTGATTGAGTAAAAACAAAGTTACAACTATTGGTTAATTAATTATCTGAAAACTAAAATTGATAATATGCTACGTATAACAAGTTAAATTACAGTACAAAATTTTATATTTTTTTGCCGGAAAAAAGATTTTAAATTTTATTTTGCATTGATTATATATCATAAGCTAAATATTTTTATCAGAAACAATCAACTATTTCATCATTTTACTTTTAGTTTGACGAATTAACTAACTAATGTTAAAAATGATTTGGTGCAGCACTAACATTTGATCAAAGATTTTTAGCTAAAATTGAGGTGGACTCAGTATTACTAATATACTTTCTATTCTATTTTTATGTCGCAATGTTACCATTGGAAGTGTAAAAAGAGATTTTTCTTTTAAATTTTGCTTCCAATTTAACCCGTGATTCAAATATTTTGAATTATTAATTATAATAATTTGTAATATTTTTTTTATAATAATATATTAATTTTATTTCAAAAAGGTACATAATTATTGTATTCCATCAATGTTAGTACAAAAGATTAAAGAGAGGAAGATAAATTTTATTTAATTCAACTACATACAGTTGAAGCATAGACATTGAATGCGTTCTCACGGGCAGTTGAAGATGCAGATCTACCAATTTAATGTTTCAGTAATTTTTAGCTTTCAAAATAAAAGAATTTTCAATTTATAATAGACGACTTAGAATAAGAAATAAATAAATGATTTAACATAATTCTTTACAATTTGAATAAAAATAAACCTATAAAGAACGTGTTTTATTTTCAGATATTACATGTCTAAAAAAAACTAAAAAGAAATTAGAATAGGTCACAAAATCAATTGTGGTTCCACGTTCGGAATTTGCAACATGAATATAGCATTTTATGCTAGCGAAGAATAAAAGTATCGAATAAAAACTTCTTTTCCTCAAGATAAACCGCATAAGGATCTTAGGGCTCATTTATTTTTTATAAGATTAACACGTCTGAATCTGAATACACATCTAAATATCAAGATGTGTATTAAGATTAAAACATCTGAAATTGAATACACATTTGCATATATTAAGATGTGTATTAAGATCTGAATAGAAATAATTAAGACTGTTTGCTTTTTAATATCTGAATGTATAAAATTTATCTTTATCTGAAAATTAATTAACATAAAATTCAAATGAAATATTCTATCAATAAAATATATAGTTTTTTAAAATATAATAGTTGTTCGTGGTGATGGCTAACGGGTGAATGCCGACTAGAGGCAGTGATTGGTGGTAGTTTTGGTTGATGATGGTGGTTCATGCTAGTAGCTAGTAGTGATTGGTAGTGATGGTGGTTGGTAATAGTTAATAATGACGGGTGGTGGTGGTAGTTGTGACTGAGGAAGGTGGTGGGTGGGTGGTGGTAGGTTATAATGATGGGCAGTGCCGATTGTGGTTGTTGATGGTGATAGAGTGGTCAGTTGAGGTGGATGAATGTTGATTGTGGATAAAAATGATGGTAGTCGGAGTGGTGGGAATAGTGGGTGGTGATGGTCGATAATGGTGGCGGTTATGATTGATGATGATGGTGGCGTAGTAGTAGTGGAGGTGGTGGTGGTGGGGTAGTGGTGGTGGTTGAGTATGGCAGTGATGGCGGCATGGTGGTAGTTTATAATGATAAGCGGTGGCGGCCGTTAGTAATGAATACGTGACAACATCTTAATGAAATTAAGTCTCTGTTATAAATCTTAATCATACAGACATATTCAGACCCATTAAGTGGCTGTGAAGTAAAAAAAACAAACAAACTTAATGATTAAGATCTGAATAATTAAGATTCAGATTTTAAAAACAAACACACTTAATGTCTGAGATTTGAATGATTAAGATTCAGACCTCCATTAAGTGCAAACAAATGAGGCCTTAATCACTTTTAATAATTGTAAAATCTCAAAATAGCAATTCTTAAATAACAAAATACTCCCGCCCATTTGAAATTAATTAGTTGAACGTGAAGAGATTGAATATGCCATATTTTAATTTATTTAATATAAAGCTCCAAACGAGTGGTTTAAACTTTAATGGTTGGTTTGGATTGAATTTAGTGGTAGATAAAGGAAAAAAGCCCTAGATTCTTCTTGCATTTACCAAAAGGATCGACCAAAATAAAGTGAATCAACCACTTGTACAAAATGCCAAATCCCCACTTAATTAGTAGTATCTTTAATCCACTTTTTCTGCCCTCAAGATCCGACCGTAGAAACTTAATTAATTTACATTAATTCAATAAATATATAACATATATTTTCTTATCACTACCTTATATTTAATTGATATATATCTTAATTTATGGCTTAATCATGATATATTAATATAATCTAGTGTAACATTATATGTGAATATTTTTGTATCGGATCCTAGCTTACCATTGGTTGAAATTTAAAAATAAAAAAAAGGGATCTACCATTGCCAAATTGCTATGCAGCCCTTGGCCGACTCGATGCCCCCAATGGACAGTGGAGCGTTTCATGTGTTGCTCACCTAAACCAATTTTGATTAGATCATTGCTTGAATCCATTTAAATTTACAAAAATAAAACTAAATAAATGGACATGATCTTCTTTGTCATAACTCATAAGGAATGTCTGATTTTATTGAACAGGGAAACCAAATGAAGTCAGACTTTGACCTCCTTTATATGTGTAAAAAAAGAATGAGAAAGAACCTCTGTAACCTCGAAAATGAATCTATTGCATGCTACTCCCTCCGATTCGAAATAAGTAATTTTTTTGGATGTTTTCATATAGATTAAGAAATTCATCTTTTAACTTTAATTGACAATGAAATTGACCATATTAACCTTTACTATCTCACATAAATTCTCCTAACACATACTCCCAGGGTAATGTAGGAAAAAAATTTATTAATTTATTCTTAAAATCTAAAAAAAAATCACTTATTTTGGACCACAAAAAAAAGGCCAAAAAATCACTTATTTTGGACTAGAAGGAGTAGTTAATTAAATAGCACTAACAATTCACAAATGTGACATAAATAATGTGTTCTTCAATCCATGTTATCTGTCTTTTAAGATTGTTGTTAGGTCCTTAAAAAAGATAATTAATAGCCTTAATTATAGAGTATTTATATGAATAACATGTTATTAAATACCTCGGTTAATTAATATTCCAGTGATTGAAACAATAAGGGTTAACCTTGAAAAGAAGTAGTGATACAACATTCCATCCCCTAACACGTGTATAAAAAGCAAAATAAAAACAAAAGCTTGGAATTTGGAAAGCGGTTCATGGTGAAAAGTAATTTTGGTTGGATGAGTAGGAAATGTTTACAGATTATGTAAAGGAGAAGAAAGAGCTGCTTCTCGCAATTGCTCAAGACAGGAAGCTTTCCGATCTACCTAAGATCACTCAGGTTTTTCCCTTCTCTTTGTCTTCAATTTCATTGCTATTTCTTTCCTAATATAGAATGTTGCTTCCTTTACAGCCAACCTTAATAGTATGGGGAGATCAAGACAAAATATTTCCTTTAGAACTAGGTCACAGATTGAAAAGGTTCATTTCCCCTACTGGGTCTGGGTTAGTTCAAATTTATTTACATTATCCTTTATCCACAATAATATAATATGTTTCGTTGGGGTTGTGACTCAGATGTCAAATATTATTGGTGGCAGGCATTTAGGTGACAATGCTGAGCTGGTGGTCATCAAGAATACAGGTCATGCTTTCCTTTATGAGAAACCCCGAAAATTTCATAAACCTTTGAAATCCTTTCTCTTGGGTTCCTCAGAAAATCCTTCTCAGAACAAAACATGATTCATTTGCTGCTCGTAATTTGGGGACATTTTTCTATTACTGGTGAAAAGCCATATAATGTACTATATCTCAAAGATAATTTTTGCGCCATATTTATTATTATTTTTTTTTAGTCATATACATAAATTATACATATATTATATAACTAACGGCTGTTTTTATTTTTAGTTTAAGCAATTGGATGAACGGCTATTTGAGTTAATTTTTCTTGAGTGTTAACCCAACTTATTTTGCCATTGTTAAACGAATTGAGTCATAACTGATTCGCTGATTTGACCCCAATAAGTTTGAACCAACGTGTCCATTTACTACATTAGGCTGTACTCCTAATAGTATCATGCCAAAAAAAAAAAAAAAAAAAAAAA
>ML309512.1:17178-36518 GCA_005239505.1 Nicotiana paniculata
CAGCAATTCATCACTGAAATTGAATAGTAAGAGAGATACAAGCCAATAGACATGAATACCTGAAACATTAAATGAAAAAAACAAAAGACTTCCCACAAGCTAACATGTCTTCAAATTAAGGAGCCAGCATCAGATTTCTATCCTTTAAAACTTCAGCTAGTTCTGCAAAGACAAAAAAAAAAAAAAAAAAAAAGTAGTAAAACATCTCCACATAAAAGAGAGAAATTAAGTGAAGGGTTAGAAATCATACCTCCCCTTGACGCTCATCGCCCTTAGAATGTTCACCTGTCAAGGTTTTTCATATCAATAAATCTTATACATGTATAATTTGTTTAATTTGTTCTGGAGAAGTATGAGTCAAAAGGAGCACTCATTTTATTTAAATCTAGATCATAATCACCATCGAACCATAATGAACGGAAATAACTTTAAAAAAATAAAAAAAAATGAAAGCATCCGATTAGACATACCTCCCTCTTCAAGATCTGAGGTCCACAAAGTGAGATTATCTCTTAGAAGCTGCATGATAAGGGTGCTGTCCTTGTAAGATTCTTCACTAAGGCTATCAAGTTCTGCAATAGCTTCATCGAATGCTTGCTTGGCCAAGTGGCATGCCCTGGTATTAGAAGAAGATAAAAAGAGGGAAATCAAATAAAGTTATGGCAAGTATCCATAATAAAAGCAGATTACATGTATAGCTTTTCTGTTCAGAACCTTGTCTCTAACCTCTCAGGTGAATTCAGAATCTCATAGTAGAAGACTGAGAAGTTCAATGCAAGTCCAAGTCTAATTGGATGAGTAGGAGCAAGATCTGCGCTAGCCGTGGCAGTAGCAGCCTACAAAAAATATAAAAATAATTTGCAATCATAAACAACAACGAAACAAATGCTGATTGACCCAAATCTGATTGTAGCATGGAACAAAAAGAAACCTCATAAGCTTTAAGTGACTCATCAGCTGCTTCTTTACCATCATCCCCTGATTTGAACTCTGCTAAATAGCGATAGTAGTCTCCCTTCCTAGAGGTGAAGTGAAACGATGTAATTCCAGCAATCAATTTTTAAGGAAGAAAGACTACTAGTTCATATAAATTATCAAACTGCTCACATGGACGGAAAATCTGTATTCATCTCAATCACAAATATATGACCCACAAAAAAGGGGAAATATAAGAAACAAAGCAAATGAACTCACATCTTATAGTAGAAGACAGTAGATTCTCCAGTAGTAGACGAAGGAACAAGGTGCTCATCGATCACCGATAAAATGTCGGTGCATATCTTTGTAAGTTCGTCTTCAACTCTCTGTCTGTAAGTATTTATTCTCTTAACATTCTGCTCATGACCCTTACTCTCCTCCTTTTGTTCAATTGAAGACAATATCCGCCATGAAGCTCTTCTTGCTCCAATAACATTCTTATACCCAACTGACACCAAATTCCTCTCCTCAACAGTCAGTTCGACATCCATCTTAGCAACCGTCTTCATTGCTTCTACCATTTCTGGGACAAAAGGCAGAGAGCGCACAGAAGCATGAATATCACAACTTTGAAGAAATTAAATTAGTAAATAAAAGATCACATGAGATTATTATGAATTGGAAAAGCTTCAAGTCTTCTCTCATTCGGCCTCTAACCATAATTGCTCTTTCTCCCCACCGCTTTCTCATCTATAAGAAAGATAGACTTACACCAACATGATCAACAAGCCAAAACTCTACCTTTTATGTTTCGACATTGCATTAGGTATCTTAAAACTTAGATTTCTGTTAGGTTGCTGTATATACATCACAAGATGTGGTCAAAGCATAATGCAAGTACTTAGCTTTCTCTCTTCTTTATTATTATTAGTAATTTTTTTGGGTCGAAATACGGATTCAAAAAGCTTTGACGGTATTTTCCACCTATAGCTACACGCAACCTAACAAATACACGTCCTACTATGTAAAAAACTAGATAAACCTAGAAAACAAATTATAAAGGCAAACTTCTTTTCCAAATTCATGCTAGTTGACATCTGCATTCATAGATTTTAGTAGTCATCTCAAATAAAAGCCAAATCTTTCACCAATACTTTTCATGTTCGCCACGCTTAGGTAAAAGCTTTCTTAATTGATCTTAAGAAGTAACCAGTACGGTTAGAGTACACAATTCTGGTTAGAAATTTAAACCTTCTTAATTCAGTCTTCATCAAGTATAAAACCCCATCTATAATAGAGCGTCAAGAACTATTTAAGGCCATTTACAGTCTAATTTGTTAAAGAAAATGATAAATTTAAAAGAAAATAATAGGAAAACAATCAACAACCTCTTGTTAGAAGAGTGTAAAGAGTGAGAAGAAAGCAAATTGAACAAAAAATTCACAACTTCAGGAAAACTCAAAAGAAAGCACAAAATCCAGAGACAAAAACAAGAGAACACCCAGTAAGATTTTGCAACCAAAAAGATTTCAATTTTCACCCTCCTCAAACATCAAATCAAAAGCAGAGAACTGACACTAAACATCTACTCACATACACAAACAAACACACAACTACATCAGCATTATAAAAAAAATCTAACAATTAAAGTAATTAAAATGAATACCATCATATCTCTCAGCTTGCTCCGCCAGCCTAGCCAAGTAAACCTGTTTCTCTCTTTCCTTCTCCATTTCTCCGCTCCCTCTCTCTCTCTCTCTTTGGGTATTTTCTTTGAATTATATGATTCTATATATGAAGACTTTTACCTTTCTATACTCTTTTTTCTTTTTCTTTTTCTTTTTAGTATTTGTTTTAGCAAGAAAATGATTAAACTAAAGTTCCTATTTTTTATTTTTTATATTCATATATGCGGCATTTGGTAACTGCTTCTGATACTGGTTTATAGTGGGAACAATGGGCTGTTAAATCTACCTTGGATTCCGCCTATCGCCGGCGGTGAAATCTGGACCGTTGATTTCGAGGTTACAGAAAATGTCAGCCGTTGGATGCAGCCTGCAAGAAGATGACGCTTAACAGGAAGCTGTCGGTCACATGGGTGTCGACTTGACTAAGATTTTACAGTAACTGCTTTCAACATTGTCGGACATTATAATACTCCCTCCTTTTCTAACTTACGGACCCTAATTTCTTTTTAGTCCTTACCAAGAAATTTATTTGGAAATAATTTATTTTTTATGCAATAATTTATAGTCACATAGAATATATATATTATTTTATATTACAAATTTAGAAACTTTTTTTTTTTAAACTATGTACCTAATCAAATAGGTTCACATAAATTAATACGGGAGGAGTATAATTTTGAGGCAAATTTTTTTAACTTTCTCCATAAAAAAACAAATTGTGTTATATAAATTAAAGAACATTATATTATTAAAACGATTTAAATTGTTATAATAACTTACTTACTACTATTTATTAATAATTACTCCTTTCGTTTCAATGTGAATGATGTAGCTTGATTCGACACGGAATTTAAAAAAAAAAAGATTTTTGAAACTTTTGATTTTAAAAGTTTAAGGAGTAAAACTTTTGTGAGGTCATAATATTTGTGTCGTTATAAAAACTTCATTAAATATAAAATGAGTAAAACAAAGAGTTTAAAATTAAATTATTTTCACTTATAAAATATTTTATTCTTTTTAGAACAGACTAATAAGGAAAGTGTATCATCTAAATGTATCTATCCACACACATGAAAATTACGTATAATTATTTTCTTAGTAATTTAATTGTGCAATATTATTTACACTATTTGTGCAGATAACCAAAGAAGTTTATACTTCTCGAATGTGGCTTGCATGATTAGTAAGCATTGGCAAGTCCACCTTTAAAGTTCCATATAATAATTATATAAACAATAACATCAGAGGGAAAAAAAAAACTAAAGTTCCAGTGTCATGCGATCTATCAATAGTCATTCCATTCAGACAAATCAGGATAAGTTAAGAGAATAAGAATTTGATATCGATCAGTGAATGAGAATTACTTTTTCACCTTACACGAAGAAGAAAGAAAAAGTATGCCCTTCCACGCCAAAAAGATTGAAGAAAAGGAAAAAAGAAAGTAATAGAAGAATTATAGAACTATGCAAACAAATTAAGTTACTTGCACGATCATCGTAAGTCCCCCATAGTCCCCTTCCGTATCCGGTTTCACTGTTTATATTTTCCTAACAATTGTACTTTTGTTCATACATTGTGTATACAATCAGAACGGACCTACCCTTGACTAATCGAGATCAGATCATAATAGACTACGGTTCCTCCTCGTATTAAATTGAGCATCAATACGGAGTTAGATTGCTGAACTCTTAATTCGGGGACCGGCCAAGGACGAAGATCAACCAAGATCGAAAATGCACAGAATGGAGATCGAGTGAGATCGAAAGGGTTTACCTAGTCAAGTAATGGTAAGCCGTGATCGGGCGAGGATCATGGCGGGAATCTCGACACGTATCAAGACAAGGGCGGTTAATCAACCAATCATGAGATTTGTTGCTGTATTTAGAATCGTACCATAAGTAGAATTCCTTTACAATATAAATAGGGTCTAATCATTTGTAAATACATGAGATTAACACTATTCACAGCAATATACTATTACTTTTCTCTTAACCTTTCAATACTCTGTTGTTATGTTTATATTTTCTAGTAGAATATCTGTTTGGTTCGAGGGCAACCTAGCTCGAGGGCCAAGGCTGCACATCTCATTTGATTTTCTTTACTTTTTTTTACAGCCAATAATTAATATAAATTTACATATTTCCTCATTTTGCGCCAAGTGAAATCACGTATCTTTTAAACCACTATAAATTTAATCGTTATCTGTTTTAGGGTAAACACCCTTTGAATCTGATCCTTTTGAGGAGAGTGCTGATATTGGTATCACTTCGTCGACTGCAAACATTTCTTTGGGGGCAGGTTGCTCCCCGTTGGCCGTTTTGACTCCCTCTAGTGTCGGGAACTTCAGAACCTGGTGAAGGGTCGAGGGTACTGACCTCATGTTATGGATCCATGGCCTTCCGAACAGGGCTTTACACCTCATGTCACCCTCGATCACATGGAACTTCGTTTCTTGGATGGTCCCAGCCACGTTCATTGGTAAAGTTATTTCGCCTTTGGTGGTTTTGTATGTGCCATGTTGAAGCCGTTAAGTACTCGGGCCTCGGGCACGACTTGATCCTGTAGGCCGAGCAGTTCTACGACCCTCAATCAAATGATGTTGGCCAAGCTACCTGGATCAATCAAAACACGTTTAACTTGAGTTCTATTCATAAGAACAGATATACCAGTGCATCGTTGTAGGGTTGTAAGATCCCCTCTGCAACTTCGTCATTGAAAGACAAGGTCCCTTCTGGTACATTATCCCGAGTTCGCTTTTCCATTATGATCGACACCTTGGTGCGCTTAAATACGGGTCCGTGAGGAATATCGACCCCTCCAACAATCACGTGGATCACGTGTTGCGGATCCTCTTGCTCGTTCTGTCTGTTTGAATCTCTGTTTATGAAATGGTTCTTAGCCCGATCGCTTAAGAACTCCTGAAGGTTCCCTTCGTTGAACAACTGGGCTACTTCCTCCCTTAGTTGTCTGCAATCCTCTGTTCTATGGCCATGGGTGCCATGATACTTACACATTTGATTAGGATTTCTCTGGGCCGGATCAGTCTGCAGAGGTCGAGGCCACCTAGTGTCTTTGATGCGCCCTATGGGTGATACGATAGCTGACGCATCGACATTGAAGTTGTATTCCGATAGCCGTGATACCTCTCTGGGCTCGACATTCCTTTAGAAACCACTCTTGCTCATGAGACCTCGAGAGATCTGCCCTCGATCATTTCTTCTATCACCTCATACAGGCTCAGCTCCCCTCAGGTCCAGAGGAAAGCCTCATGATGAAGCACCGAATCCTACAAATATTGAAAACGGAGTTATATAAGGGAGAAAATTCTAAGTACAAATTGACATCGACAAGGAAATCTGGGATTACCGATTCAGAGCCTATTGGGCTTCGTTGAAAAGACAGGGGTTTCCACCTCATCTATATTGGCTTGGTCTTCTTTGGTGACCAAGCATTCGAGATAGCTATCCACCCATACACGGGCATAAAGAACTCGAGCATCCTCCGAGACCGAGATGATAATTGATCGCTTACGCCCGGGATCGACACTGGGGGCCGGAAACTGATTAGTCAGTTTAAAGCTCGAGGAAGCCTCACTCGAGCTCTTCCTCGGTACCTCCAAGTCACCCAGACTGGTGACATCTTCCACTCTAACAAAATAGCCACGGAAAGGGTCTTCTTCTCCATGGACCCTTCCCCGTGGAAAGTCTCCACCGCCTGAGCTTCATGTATCATCGACTCAGTGAATGAAGGAAACGAGGGGGAATCTCCGATATTTATCACCCAAGTAAATATTTTGGGGCACCGCCTTTATCTCGGGGATCCACGACCATGGTTTCTACACCACCATCAACTGCATCCTCGGTAGCCTTCATACCTTGAGGTGAAGCATCTTCAACTCTTTCTGGATTGGGGACTTCGGTCGAGGCTTTCCCCTCAATCTCATCAAGTTGAGGCAGAGCAGTTTCAACTCCCACTGTCTTAGTAGTTCCTTGAATGTCCCCTAAGTTTTGTTCATCAATTTTCGATCGGAAGAAGCTGGTCATAGAGCTCGAAGCGGCCAAATCGGAGGTCGAAGCGACCAAGGTCAATGCTGATGCAGTGATGGCTATTTATCGGGCCGACGTCGAAGCTACTCAGGCCCGAGGAAAGGATATCGTTGAGTCTGCTCAGGTTTGAGAAAATTAGGTCACCGAGCACGCCAAATGCCAGTCTCGAAGTGAGACTCTTGAGGAGATCCGTGCTCGGGGCTTCGATCTTACAACCGAAATCGAGAGCGCTAAGAATCTTGAAGCTGAAGTCAGGGGGTTATCTCACCCTGATGATGATGATTCTGAGAGCCTAAAGCGGATCCAAAAGGGAAGAAGTCCCGAGGGTGAAGATGCTGCTCCCGGATATGACTTGGCATTTTAGGATTTTATATATTTTGTGTTTCTGTCGAGCCGTTTCGGATTTTGTAAAGAATTTCCATAGGGTCGTGTTGCCCTTGTAAATGACTTTTTATGTATATATAAAAACTTTTCTTTCCTTTTACAAAGGTGAAAGCGCCTTATAAAATCACGAAGTTGTATTCTAAGACCCGAGGTTGAGACGACAAGGACCGATAATAAGTACTGCCCTCGACCATTTCTGATCGATGGGTCCCGAATGTTCATTCGAACTTGATCTGAGGCAACCCTCAAGCTTAATATACCGATACAAAAATGAGATGACTTGTTTGAAACCGAATCAAAGTAGCCTTTAGGATTTATGATCGAGCGAGGACCCTCTCGAACTCGAAATAAGGTAGCCCTTAGGCTTTCTAGTTGAGCGAGAATGATCTCTCGAACTCGAAGTAAAAGTAGCCCTTAGGCCTTTGTATTTATGCTTTCTTTTGTGTCCTTTTCGTCCATTTTAGCCGCTGTAAATTTTGTATCTGGCCAATCTGTCCTTTGTGAAAAGATCGTTTTTATATATAAGGCTTTCTACCCTTTTCGGCTCTAAATTTTTTCCCTTTGCTTTACCATTCGTATTTACAAAGGTTGGATTGCCTTAGCATGAAATAATGAGGTTGTGTTCGAGGGTTCGAACAAAATCTTACCTTTATTGCCTTTATGGGTTAAGGCGTTATTGGGGTTCGAAGTTACCGAACTTTTTCTCCCGAAAATATCTTAAGTTTAAGATTCTGTCGAGGGTAGCCCTTAGGACCGATTGTGAAAGAATATTTTCTTTCTCGAAGGCCTATTTTTTTTACGGATTTCGGACGTCTCCGAACCGTGTCAAACTGGCCGTAGCCTTTTATTTCTGGTGTAGCTCAGTGATCTTGCTTAACATAACTGTCCCCGAGTGGGCATGGCCATGGCCTTTAAAATTTGGGGTTGCCTAATAGGTCTTACATCCCCAATATTTTGGTAGCTCGATCTATTTTGAAGTTGGTTTCCGAACGACAGTCCCTGAGTGAGGGAGTGACCCTCCGAACTTTGATTATGATCGGCCCTTGAGCCCATTTTCTTAAAAGATCAAAAGTACGGGATTCGTAAAGTGGACATTTTCCCAAGACATAAGATAGTTATAAGGAAAGTACTTCTCTTTATTTTGTCGAGAATAGTCATACATGCGTACATGTTTTATGTCAGAGCTCGAGTAATCTATGTGGGCACATTTTTTTTGACCATTTTGCCCTTACAGTGAATCCTACCTATCGAGACCCTTCCATTTTGAAATAATTTCCTTGCTAGAACAATTCGATATCCGAGGGTAATCCCTCCCAGTATTCGAGGTTGATTGTAGAGAAATCTCGGATACTGTATACACAATTTTTGATACCGATTCGTAATCGGCCTTTGATTCTAAGTTAGCACGATCCATGGTTGCCTCGTTAAAAACCTCGCTGGAAAACCCATTTGGGACAAAACCGGTCTAAGGAAAAAAGAGTGCAACGCGTGCTTTCAGACCTAAAGACTTCATCTAGATAAATCCATTATTGTTTCTTATTGAACACCTGCGAGTGTTAGTTTAAAACAAAAGGAAATAGGAAAGGGTCGTACCTTAGCAGTAATATCGTTTTAGGTGAGATCTGTCCCAATTGCTCAGTAGTTGTTCCCCATTCATCGTTCCGAGCTTGTAGGATCCTTTTCCGGTGACTTCAAGAATTTGGTATGGTCCTTCCCAGTTCAGGCCCAATTTCTCTTTGTTCGGATTTTGGGTGTTGACGGTGACTTTCTTTAGCACCAAGTCCCCGACGTTGAAATGTCGAAGATTTATTCTTCGATTGTAGTATCTCTCGGTCCGCTTGCTTTTGGGCGGCCAATCAGACAAGGGCGACTTCGCATTTTTCATCCAATAGTTCTAGGCTCGTATTCATGGCCTCGCTATTTGATTCTTCCGTTGCATATCGGAACCTGATGCTAGGTTCTCCGACCTCGATCGATATTAGAGCCTCAGTTCCATAAACTAATGAGAACGGGGTAGCTCCGGTACTAGATTTTGATGTTGTGTGGTATTCACATAGAACCTCGGGTAGGATTTCCCTCCATTTCCCTTTGGCGTCGGTCAGTCTCTTCTTAAGATTTCGGTTGATGGTTTTGTTGGTCGATTCGGCTTGTCCGTTCCCGTTGGGATGATAAGTTGTTGATAGGATCCTTTTGATCTTGTGATCCTCGAGAAATTTAGTCACCTTGCTATTAATGAACTGCTTTCCTTTATCGCATACAATCTTGGAGGGCATCCCGAATCGACATATGATGTGGTCCCAATTAAAGTCTATGACTTCCTTTTCTCTGAATTTCTCAAAAGCCTGTGCTTCAACCCACTTAGAGAAATAATCAGTCTTAAATAAATTAAACTGAGCTTTACTTGGGGCCGATGAAAGAGGGCCAACGATGTCCATTCCCCATTTCATGAATGTCCATGGGGACATGACCTAATGGAGCAGTTCCCCGGGTTGATGAATCATTGGCGCATGCCTTTGGCACTTTTCGCATTTTCGAACAAACTCCTTTGCATCTTTCTCCATGTTGATCCAGTAGTATCCTTGTCTGGTCGCTTTGTGGACTAATTATTCGGCACCGGAATGATTTTCACAAGTGCCCTCGTGGACCTCCCTTAGAACGTATTTGGTATATCCCAGTCCTACACATATCACTAATGGACCATCGAACCTTCTTCTGAACAATGTTCCTTCTTTAGATAGGGTGAATTGTGCTGCCTTTGTGAGCAGAGCTCTCGACTCTTTTGGGTCTGATGGGAGTTTCTCGTTCTTTAAGTACTCTAGGTATTTGTTTCTCCAATCCTAGGTCAAACTTGTGGAGTTTATCTCGTCATGAACTTCTTCGACCACCGATCTCATGAGTTGTACGACAATCCCCAAATTGAGTTCGTTGTCTTTGACTGATGACCCTAGGTTTGCGAGTGCATCAGCCTCACTACTCTGATCTCGAGGTACATGTTGCAACATCCATTCCTTGAATCTGTGTAGAGTTACTTGTAGCTTATCCAAGTATCTCTGCATTCGGTCTTCTCAGATTTCAAAGGTCCCGTTAACCTGGTTCACAACGAGGAAGGAGTCACAATTGGCTTCGATCACCTCCGCTCCCAGGCCTTTGGCTAGTTTGAGCCCTACAATCATGGCCTCATATTCGGCCTCATTGTTAGTCAATTTCGTAGTTCTGATAGATTGTCTAACTATGTTACCTGTGGATGGTTTTAGCACGATACCAAGCCCGTACCCTTTTACGTTCGAAGCACCATCCGTAAAGAGGGTCCAGATTCCTGAGGATGTATCCGATTTTACTAACAGTTCTCTTTCAACCTTGGGTACGAGGGCCTGCGTGATGTCAGCCACAAAGTCTCCCAAGATTTGAGACTTGATGGTTGTTCGAGGTCGATATTCAATATCGTAGCCGCTGATTTTTACGGCCCATTTGTCCAACCGACCTAAAAGCTCGGGCTTGTGCAAAATATTTCAAAGTGGATAAGCTGTTACAACACATATGTGATGGCATTGAATGTACGGTTTTAGTTTCCTAGAGGCGCTTATCAAAGAGAGCGCCAATTTCTCTAGATGGAGATACTTGGTTTCGGCCTCACATAAGGTCCGACTAACGTAATAGATAGGGAATTCCATACCTTATTCTTCTCGGACCAAGACTCCACTTACCGCTATCTCTAAGACTGCTAAATATAAGTAAAGTTGCTTCTCTGCTTTTGGTGGGTGAAGCAGTGGCGGGCTCGATAAGTATTACTTTAGTTACTCCAAGACATGTTGGAATTCCGGAGTCCACGTGAAATTATTCTTCTTCTTCAGCAATGAGAAGAATCGGTTACTCTTATCTGAGGATCTCGATATGAATCGCCCCAGGGCGGCTATGCGCCCTGTTAACCTCTACACGACCTTTACGTTGTCTACTACCATGATGTCCTCGATAGCTTTGATTTTATCGGGATTGATCTCGATTCCTTGATTGGATACCATGAAACCGAGAAACTTGCTTGGGCCGACCTCGAATGCACATTTTTCTAGGTTGAGCTTTATGTTGTACCTTTTCAATATACCGAAAGTTTCCTGCAAATGCTTCAAATGGTCTTCTGGTCGCAGGGACTTAACTAACATGTCATCAATATAAACTTCTATTGATTTTCATATTTGTTCTTCAAACATTCGGTTTACTAGGCGTGATAAGTTGCACCAACATTTTTTAGTCCAAATGGCATTACATTATAACAATAGGTGCCGTACTTAGTGATAAACAAGTTCTTTTCCTTATCTTCCGGGTTCATCTGTATTTGGTTGTACCCGGAGTAGGCATCGAGAAAACTGAGAATCTTGCGGTCGGCCGTGGAATCGATCATACGATCAATTTTAGGAAGAGGAAAAGAATCCTTAGGACATAATTTATTCAGGTCTTTGTAATTTACACACATTCTAAGTTTATTTCCCTTCTTAGGGACTACCACTACGTTCGCTAACCATTCGAGATATTTTACTTCCCGAATGGATCCTATTTTAAGAAGTTTGGTTACCTTGTCCTTGACGAAGGCATGCTTGACTTCGGACTGGGGTCTTCTTTTTTGCTTTACCAGATGGAATTTCAGATCAGGATCAGTTTGTGAGTGGTGATTTCCGGTGGGATACCTGTCATATAGAAATGGGACCAAGCAAAAAAATTCATGTTAACTTTAAGGAATTGAATAAGTTTTCCCCTGAGCTCGGAGTCTAGCCCCATGCTCAGGTATACCTTTCATTCGGGTTGATGTTCGATTAGCGTGAATTGTTCCAGATCTTCAACCATCCACTTGGTGGCGTCGGAATCATCGAGGACTATGAAACATCGAAGGACTGCATAGTCATCATCCTCTTCAATCCCCTATTTCTCTTATTGGATCGAGGCCGGTGTATGTGGTTGCTATTTGGACTCTTGTTTTCCCTTTGCATCCGCTCTTTTTACTGAAGAGAGTGCTGATATCGGTATCATTTCGTCGACTGCAAACATATCCTTGGAGGCGGGTTGCTCTACGTAGACCATTTTGACCCCCTCTGGTGTCGGGAACTTCTGAACCTGGTGAATGATCGAGGGTACTACCCTCATGTTATGGATCTATGGCCTTCCGAACAAGGCGTTATACCTCATGTCACCCTCGATCACATGGAACTTTGTTTCTTGGATGGTCCTGGCCATGTTCACTGGCAAAGTTATTTTGCCTTTGGTGGTTTCACATGCCATATTGAAGTCGTTAAGTACTCGGGCTGTGGGCACGACTTGATACTTTAGGCTGAGTTGTTCTACGACCCTCAATTGAATGATGTTGGCCGAGCTACCTGGATCAATCAAAACACATTTAAACTGAGTTTTATTCATAAGAACATATATTACCAGGGCGTTGTTATGGGGTTGTAAGATCCCCTCTGCGTCTTCATCATTGAAATATAAGATCCCTTCGGGTACATAATCCTGAGTCCTCTTTTCCCTTGTGATCGACACCTTGGTGCGCTTAAATACGGGTCCTTGAGGAATATCGACCCCTCCAACAATCATGTGGATCACGTGTTGTGGATCCTCTTGCTCATTCTATCTTATTGAATCCCTATTTCTGAAGTGATTCTAATTCTGATCGCTTAAGAATTTCCGAAGATGTCCCTCGTTGAACAATCGGGCTGCCCCTCCCTAGTTGTCTGCAATATTCTTTTATATGGCCATGGGTGCCATGATATTTGCACATTTTATTAGGATTTCTCTGGGCATGATCAGTCTGCAAAGCACCCGATGGCTGATACAATAGCTAATGCATCGACGTTGAAGTTGTATTCTGACAGCCGTGGTGCCTTTTTGGGCTCGACATTCCTGTTGAAATTACTCGTGCTCATGAGCCCTGGAGAACTCTGACCTCGATAATTTCTCCTATCTCCTCGAACGGGGTTGCGTCCAAGCCCTTTGTTTCTCTGATCTTCACTGTATGGCTGGTAACAATCTCTATTTGACTGTGGTTCCCAGTCAATATCCCTTTTAACTCTGTCGAAGGGCTTGATATGATAAACGGACCTAAAAGGAGTTCCCAAATGGTCGTCTTCGACCCCAATCTTTGGCTGATACCGATTATGCACATCGGCCCAGGTGACAACTGGGTATTTGATCAAGTTCTATTTTAGTTGTTGTGAGGACAACGAGCTTCGTAAGTTTAATACTTGAGTGATGGACGGAACGTCCCAATCATCGGGAACTGGAGGTAGATCCATGTGTTCCATCTGGAGCTGAGACACAAACTCTCTGAGTATCTCATTATCTTTATGCTTTACCTTGAAGAGGTCTGACTTCCTAGTATCGACCTTTATGCTCTGGCGTGTGCTTTAACGAAGGAATCTGCGAGCATGGCAAAAGAATCAATGGAGTTGGGTGGAAAATTATGGTACCATATCATCGCTCCCTTTGATAGATTCTCCCTAAATTTCTTCAACAATACGGACTCGATCTCCTCGTCCTCCAAATCGTTCCCCTTAATTGCACATGTGTACGACATGACATGCTCGTTGGGGTCAGTCGTTCCATTATACTTGGGAATTTTATGCATGCGGAACTTCTTGGAAATTGTTTTAGGGGCCGCGCTCGGGGGGAAGGGCTTTTGTAAAAACTTCTTTGAACCCAGGCCCTTCAAAATCGGTGGTTCCCTCGGAATTTGATCAACCCTGGAGTTATAGGTTTCCACCTTCTTGTCATTTGCTTCAATCTTCTTCTCCCTCAATTCAATTCTCCTTGTCAGCTCCTCGAGAATCTCCATGATTACTCGTTGAGGAAGTAGACGTAGTGAAAACTGAGGTCGAAGAATGGAAGAAGAATATGGATCGCCTTGCCTCAGAAAAGGAGACTGCCCGAACCCAACTGAGACTGGAGCTCCTCAATTTTCTTAGCTTGCAACAAGGTTTCTCTTTCATGCTTCGGAGTTGGATTTCAGCCGAGGCCAGTTGTGCCCCGGTAGTCTCCTTTTCTGAGGCAAGGCGATCCATATTCTTCTGTCTATTCTTCGGCCTCAATTTTCACTGTTTCTACTTCCTCACGGATTTGCCCGATCACATCGAGCTTTTGTTAGACCTGGGGGTTACAACCATTAGTCACCACGCCCGAGTCACCGTCACTAACTTCAAAGATTCTTCTTACCTGCTCAGCCAGTTCACCGTTTTCTTTCTGAGCCACGTCTAGCTCAGCACGAAGACCTTTAGATTCCCCTTCTCTTTGCTCACTGAGAAGCTTGAAGACATCTTTTTCCTCAGTAAGCCCTTGGATCTCGGCCTCATACCGGCTCAGATCCCCTCGGGATCGGAGGAAAGCCTCATGATGAAGCACCGAAGCCTACAAACATAGAAAAAGGAGTTATAGAAAGGGAGAAAATTCTAAGTACAAAAATTGACATCGACAAGGAAATCTAGGATTACCCGATTTAGAGCATGTTGGGATTCGTTGAAAAGACAGGGTGTTCCACCTCATACATCTTGGCTTGGTCTTCTTTGGTGACCAAGAATTGGAGATAGCTAGCCACCCCTACGGAGGAAGAAATAACCCGAGTATCCTCCGGGATCGAGATGATAATTAATCGCTTACACCCGGGATCGACACTGGGGGCCGAAAACTGATTGGTCAGTTTAAAGCTCGAGGAAGCCTCACTCGAGCTCTTCCTCGGAACCTCCAATTCACCCAGACCGATGACATCTTCCACTCCAACAAAATAGCCACGGAAAGGGTCTTCTGCTCCATGGAACCTTTCCCCGTGGCAAGTCTCCACCGCCAGAGCTTCATGTATCATCGACTCAGTGAATGAAGGAAACAAGGGGGAATCTCTGATATATATCACCCCAAGTAAATCTTTTGGGGCACCGCCTTCATTTTGGGGAGCCTCGAGCATGGTTTCTACACCAGCATCAACCACCTCCTCGGTAGCCTTCTCACCTCGAGGTGAAGCATCTTCAGCTCTTTCTGGATCGGGGACTTCGGCCGAGGCTTTCCCTTCAATCTCATCAAGTTGAGGCAGAGCAGTTTCAACTCCCACCGACTTAGTAGTTCCTCGAATCTCGGTGCCAGCTCTCACGCGGGCCACCATCCCGAAGTCTTCTTCTTCTTTTTCTTTGGGCTCATCCCTTAGCTGTTGGACTAACTCCAACGATAGAGGGATGATGTTCCCCTTGGGTTTACATGCTTTTTTATTTTTGGGTTTCTGTCCCTTAGAGTTCGTGGAATTCGAAGCACATTTCCTCTTGTTCTCCCTCACCAGCTTCGAGACAGATGGTGGGGGAAGGATTTCTTCATCACCAGACGGAGGCGTCATCATCACATCCTTCCCAAGACCTACAAAATAAGAGAAATGAGTAAACTCGGGAAAATATTCGAACAATGGTCAAATAATTAAGTCAGGAAGAAAAATTTACCATGACTACTAGCCTCTTATCGATCCTTTGACAAATCGCGCCATGCGCGCTCAGCATGTGTCGACTTCGATATTAGGCTCCTGGCCTAGTCCTCGAGTTGAGGAATTACACCCGGCATCCAGGAAACGGTTACATCAAGTAAACTACTGATAAGAAAGGGCAAAAAACGAAGACAATAAATAAAAATTAAGGACGGAATTATACTTAGGATTCATATTCCAGTTCTCAGGAAATGGCATACTCTCGGTCGGGATCAAGTTTGAGGTCTTCACTCGAACAAATCGGCCAATCCAGCCCCGCTCTTTGTCCTCATCTATGCTCGAGAAAAGGTACCTTGGTGGCCCGACGTTGAAGATTTATTAGTCTCCTCGATAGAGTCGGGGGGCTATACAAGCGTATGAGGTGGTCGAGGGTGAAGGGAAGCCCGTCAATTTTGCTTGCGAAGAAACGAAGTAATATCACTATCCTCCAGAAAGAGGGATAAATATGACCGAGAGTCACCTCGTATTTCTTGAAGAAATCGATGATAATTGGATCCCTCCACCGTGAAAGGGTAAGTGTAAACACTTAAGAACCCTTCCATGTGGGTGGTGATTAATTCTTAGGGAGCAGGCACCACCGCGTGTTTTTATCCCAGTTGCAATCCATTTTAACCTGGGAGAGGAGGTTATTGTGGATGGAGCATATATACCTCGATATCGGCTCACATCGATCCGGTACCGAAGAAGTCTTTTCAACCTTGAAGTCGGAATCGATGACACACTCTCCGGGAAAGAACTCTTTAGGGTATGGCTGCTCTGCTGGTTCCTTGCCAGCCAGCCGTGACAATGAAGCAGTTTCCTTTTGTGGAATGGTTTTTGAAGTCTTAGCCATTTTACTTTTATGAATCAATAAGAATGGAAATTGATAAGGAGAACTTGGTATTTTGTGATGAGTCAGGTGAAGAAACACCAATATCTGAAGAGAAAAGTTCTGAGGAAAGAGAAGGATTAGAAGATAAGAGTGAAGAAGATTTGAATGTAAAGTTTGGGAAAAGGAAGAAAGATATACTTATAGGTTTAAGATGATGGTTCAGAACCGGTAGTGGCCGACAACGACTGGAAGGCATTTAATGTCACGGTACCTGAACCGATGGGATGTTTCAGTATCCGTTTGTTGCTGACGACATGGTCATGTTCGTCGCTTACGTTATGACCCGTCGAGATGGGATTGGAAACACATTTCTGAAAAACGAGGGGACTATCTGTATACTGTCAGAACGGGCCAGCCCTTTTTATGACTAATCGAGGTTGGATCATGATAGGCTACGGTTCGGCCTCGAATTAAATCGAGCTCAATACGGATTTAGATTATTGAACCCTTAATTCGGGGACCGGTCAAGGACGAAGATCAGCCAAGATCGAGACCGAAAAGAACGTAGATTGAGTGAGATCGAAATGGATTTACCTAGTCAAGTAACGGTAAGCTGAAACATCCATGATTGGGCGAGGATCACAGAGGGAATCTCGGCACATATCAAGACGAGGCCGGTTAATCAGCCAATCATGGGATTTGTTACTGTATTTAGAATTGTACCATAAGTAGAGCTCATTTACTATATAAAGGGGCTCTAATCATTTGTAAAGGCACGAGATTAACACTATTAACAACAATATACTACTATTTTTCTCTTAAGCTTTCAATACTTTGTTGTTCTGTTCATATTTTCTAGTAGAGTATTTGTTTGGTTCAAGGGCAACCTAGATCGAGGGACAAGGCTGCACATCTCATTTGGTTTGCTTTACTTTTCTTTACATCCAATAATTAATATCAATTTACGTATTTCCTCATTTTGTACCAAGTGAAATCAAGTATCATTAAAACCACATATAAATTCAATTGTTATCCGTTTTTAGGGTAAACACATTGGTTGTAGCATTTTTAATATATTCATGTACTTGTGACACCAGATTTTGGATTTTTGGTCAGTCGGTGTTGGAGTTTTTATGTCTACTTTAGAATTTTACAGCTTTAATTCTTATTACATTGCTTTCAATTGTCTAAAAATAATTAGTTGTGTACTAATGTTGCCTAGCAAGTGGATGTTAGGGGCCGTCATAGCCCCGCGGCTGAGATTTTAGGTTGATCGCATTTGCGATAAAGGGTTGGTACTTCGCATTTGCGGACTCTGGGAGTTGGCATTTGCGACCATTGAGTTAGCTCGCATTTACAAGAATTTAGTTGCATTTGCGACTTTTGTGCATCTGATGCACTGATCTTATTTGCGATCAGTGTGTCGCATTTGTGGGCATCGCATTTGCAAACAAGTGTTCACAAATGCGACACCTGCGGTTGGTAAAAGAGGGGGAAATGGGTAATCATATTTTGGTCCAAATCTCGGATTTCGACCAAACGGGCTCGAGGTTGACTTTTGTTGACTTCTTCAGAAATGATCAAACTTGAACCTTTTTCACCCCTTGGTAGTTTCCAAAGCTTATTTTGAATTGATTGGTCGATATTTGAATAGATTTGGTTGGTTCGGAGGCTTGTTCACAAGGCAATGCCTTTGTTGATTGATTGATCAAATAAACAGTAAAACTACCCATGGTAGCATCAACGTAATCGATTGCATATAACATTTTTATTTATAATTCTTTTTTGCAGATGTTTGCAAGATTTAGAACTTTCGAAGCATAAATAATGAGCTTAGTTAGACCTATCAATTAGTTATACAACCAGCTTTGATTTCTGACTTGAAAATTCTGCACTACTTAACAACGAAAAGGATAAATAAACCACCTAAGAGATCACCCCCTTTATGAACCATATGGTCACCTACATATATATTAGTAATTGATTAACACGAGAACATTGGTCATTTGGATATAATAAACTTTTAGGGTTCGTTGGTAGGGGAATAAGGTATTCCGAGATTATAACGATGGAATTATAATATGGAAATTAAATAATGATGGAATTATAATATGGAAATTAAATAATGATGAAATTATTTACTGAATATATTTTTATTAGAAGATGTTTTGGTTCTTGAACTAAAAGTGGGATATGACATATAATAAAAATACGCGTTTGATGTATATCATATAAGTAATTGGGATGCATTGTTATTTCAATTTAACCTTGAATTATTTAAATGATTTTGAGAGAAAAGCCTTAGAGAAAGGCATTTGTGTTATTTAGGCTGGGATTAACTAATCATGAGATTATTATTCCACCCTCAATATGGGATATCATACACTACTAGAAAACTACCAAAGATCGTCCAAACCATACCGATCGAAATCGGTCAGAAAAAGTGTAATTTGGTCGCAAATGTAAAATAACCAATTTCAATTAAATATACCGACCACCATCGATCGGTAAATGTGATCCCATAATATCGAAATACTGTATCATCTGACACATTTCATATTTTTGACCGAAATCGGTCAGAATATGGTCTAAATGGAAAAACAACTTGTCAAACTTGCCTATTATGTACAAAAAAAAATTAAAATAAAATAATCTCCTCACTTCTGACCGATTTTCGCCCAGGTCCTGTTTTATTTTTTCATAACTAATATAATTTTTCAAACTAATTTGATGAAATTTTCGACTGATATCGATCGATATTAGTGGTCAAACACGGTCAAACATTTATAAATTATTGTTATCTAGAAGCTACATATATTTAACATCCTAAATTGTAATATTTTATATATATATATATGTGTGTGTGTATGTGTGTGTGTGTGTGTGTGTAGTGCTATAAGATGTAGTGCTATATTAAAACTTAAGTTGTAGCAATACACACACACACACACACACAGATATATATATATATATATATATATATATATATATATATA
>ML309515.1:0-121461 GCA_005239505.1 Nicotiana paniculata
GTATACACTCCCTAATTGATGTTTTACTTTCCAATTAAGGGTATACACTCCCTAATTGATGTCATTCTTTTCCAATTAAGGGTATACACTCCCTAATTGATGATTTTCCTTTCCAATTAAGGGTATACACTCCCTAATTGATTTTCTTCTCCCTACACGGGCGCACGCGCTCCCGAGCCGATGCCGATTAAGGGGCTCGAGTGAGTTTCGGGGTTCTTTCGAATCATTTCTTGGCCATTTTTTGCTACTGATTATTGGCTGCAGCATTGTGCTATGCGATCGGGGAGAACATGCCACGATCACGGTGAGTAAAATGGGAGCAATTGGCTAGTGATTCGCGATCGCGGTAAACAGTTTGAGAACGCGTAAAGGAAACTTTCTGCTGCTCTGACCCGAATTTGAAAGCTTATATCTCGCAAATTATAAAGAATTTGGAGATTATCCAAAATTGAAAGTTGTACCCCTTTGTGTCTAGTTTTCAGAAAATTAACCATTTGGCATTTGGAGTTGTGAATAAAAAGTTATGGTTGGTACACTACATGCTGTCCGGGAAGATGTTTGAACCGCGTAGAAGAAATTTGTGTTACATAGGGCTGGATTTTGCAGCTTATATCTCAAAATCTATAAGGAATTGGGAGATGACCAAAACATGAAAGTTTTATAACTTGGTGTCTGTTTTCATAAAGTTAAATAATTTGTTATTCTGAGTTTTGTACAAAAGGTTATGACCATTATACTAGAGGTTGTCCGTAAGAGTTGAAGAAGGTTTGTTGCAAAACTTTGTTCTTCGCGATTGCGGGAGAATGGCCGCGATCGCATAGATTAAAAAAATTGTCACGACCCAAATCCTAACTCCGGTCGCGATAGCGCCCAACACCGCCGTCAGGCAAGCCAACCATTTTCTACTAGTGATTTCAGGTAGTTTACCAAAACATTTTTCAACACTTGCTTAACTTAGTTTTGAGACATTTAGAAGAGACTGATAACTTAGGCACATTTTATGCAAAATAAATAATCATGAAGTCATAATTAACAATTACATCCCAAAATAGAGTCTATTAGCGTGTGAGTGCCAGGAACTATTGTCACAAGTCTACATGCATCTAGTAGAATAATATAAAAAGAGTGAAAGTCTGTCCTACGGCCTGAGTAAGTATAGACAGAAATAATAAAAGAATAGCTCCAAAGTGCTGTTGGAAATCACCAAGAAGAGAAGCTCACCGTGAAGACTCGACCAGTAAAACTCAGGAAGGAGCTCCAGACAGGAACTCAGATGCAGCTGCCTCAGAACCTGTATAATTAAGTACAGAGCGTAGCATGAGTACATAAACAATATGTACCCAGTAAGTATCCCGCCTAATCTCGAAGAAGTAGTGATGAGAGGTCGACTTGACACTTACTAGAGTTCAAAAAGTGTATTTAGGTGATAACTTAAAAGAGGACAACAAGTAAGCATGGATAGTAAGAAAATAAATATCGAACCACAATAAAATCCAAATATGTAGTGAAGCATAAATTTACAAGTTTTCAGTTCGATCCTCCAGGATAATTCACAGCTCAACAGTCATAAAAAATATCAGGCAAATAACATGCTCATAGTGGAATAAGGACATCCGGCCTGGGCCAACATAATAATAATAATATATGTGCACTGCCGAAGGGTCGAACGACGCAAACCATAGGTGCATCTATCAACCTGCCGTGGAGTACGACCCGCTCCCATGAGAGTAGGGGAAAGAATCACTCTGCTCGCGGGATATAAATTGCGAAGCGATCACATGAAAACACACCATCTTTCCTTCAATTCTTTTCAAATAACAATTTCCTTTAAAACATCAAATTCTCGGTTTTCTTAAAAACAAAGTTGCAAACAACGAAGTTACAAAGCATATAACTCAAGTTAATGGAATTCACATGGCATGGTGTGGGCCTAACTATCCAGACATAACAATAATAGTCACTACGCAGGGCTCTCGTCACCTCGCACGTACGTAGTCCCCCACAATAATAACACATAATTATTTAATTCACCTATGTGGAAAATTACCTCTTGCAAGGTTAGAAAGGAAACTTACCTCATCTCAAAGCCCACTTCCCGATTCAAGAACGTGCTCAAACCTCCAAATTTGGTGCCAAAGGACTCGAAACTAGTCAAACATTATATAAATTAATCAATTTATGCTCAAAAGCTCATAGCCCCACTATTAAAGTGATTACCCAACCCCAAATCCAAGATTCCTAAAATTCACCCCCGGGCCCACATGCTCGGATTACGAAAATATTCGAAGATAGTTGTTACCTATAACCTTAGGAACATAAATATATGATTTTCACTAAGTTTCATAATCATTTTCGTGGTAAAATCCCATTTTTATCAAAAACCTAGGTTTTTACTCTAACATATGGTTTCAACTATATGAAAATAAATACAATATGAGGGAGACTCCTCGAGTTGTTCTTTCAATTCCTTCAATTCTTTTCGGAGCCATGCGATAAGGGGGAATATATATGGGCTGGGTGCCTGGAGCTAAGTCAATGCATAAATCAATGTCACGATCTAGTGGCATGCCTGGGAGGTCTAAAAGGAATACATCATCATACTCTCGAACTACTGGCACTGAATCAATCATCGGAGACTCGGTGGTGGTGTCCCGCACATACGCAAGATAAGACAAACAACTCTTCTCGACCATATGTCGAGCCTTCAGGAAAGAAATGACCCGACTAGTGGCACTAACTGAGGAACCTCTCCACTCCAATCTCAGCAACTCGGGCATGGCTAGAGTAACACTCTTTGCATGGCAATCTAGAAATGCATGATAGGGAGACAACCAATCCATGCCTAGGATGACCTCAAAATCAACCATATCGAGCAACAGGAGGTCCGTGCTGGTCTCGAATCCACAAAATGTAACCATACAGGACCGATAAATCCGGTATACAACCACAGAATCGCCCACAGGAGTGGAAACATAAACAGGAGTACCCAAGGACTCACGAGGAATATCCAGGAAAGGAGCAAATAAGGCTGATACATATGAATAAGTGGACCCTGGGTCGAATAATACCGATGCATCTCTACCGCATACTGAAATAATACCTGTGATCAAGGTATCTGAGGCTACTGCATCTGATCTGGCCAGAATATCATAGAATCTGGCTGGAGCGCCAGATGACTAACCTCCACCGGAATAAACAAGAGCTGACTGGGCTCCCCTTGCCTGGCCTCCACCTCTAGGACGACCCCTACCAGCCTGCCCTCCACCTCTGGGTGATCGAACCACTGGTGCTGACCTCATAGGTTGGTGACCCTGATGCACTGCCTTGCCCCGAAGCCTGGGATAATGCCTCTTCATGTGACCTGGATCCCCACACTCATAACAACCTCCCGGCACCATGGCCTGCTGCCCTGAAGAAGAACCCTGAATAGTGGGAGGACGGTAGGAACTCTCTAGCATAGCACTGAAATAAGGACTGGTAGACCCCTGATGACCTGGATCCCCACACTCATAACAACCTCCCGGCACCATGGCCTGCTGCCCTGAAGAAGAACCCTGAATAGTGGGAGGACGGTAGGAAATCTTTAGCATAGCACTAAAATAAGGACTGGTAGACCCCTGATGACCAGAATACCCACCAGAGAAACCCTGAATAGTTGGCGGGCGGTAAGAACCCTCCCGCATGGCGCTGAAATAAGGCCTCACCGGGACACCTCATGGAGGTGGTGCTGAATATAGGGGCCTAATGGGCTGGCTCCTACCAAACTGACCTCTTCTCCTAGCTGGAGCGCCTCTGAAATCCCCGGAAAATCTAGCCCTCTTATCCTGCTGACCTACTCTCTGCTCCTCGACCAATAACCTTCGATCCTGCGAGCAGTCTCTACCACAAGCTGATAAGGAGTCCCCATATCCACCTCTCGGGCCATGTTAGCCCTAATACCTGAATGCAACCCAGCTACAAATCTCCATACTCTCTCCACGTAAGTAGGAAGTATCATGAGTGCGTGACGAGATAGCTCAGAAAACCTAGCCTCGTATTTGGTCACTGACATCTGACCCTACTCCATCTGCTCAAACTGATACCGCAGCTCTTCCCTCTTAGAGAGTGGAGTATATCTGTCCAAGAATAACTGAGTGAACTGTCCCCAAGTGATGGGAGGGGAATCTGCCGGTCTGCCATTAATATAGGACTGCCACCATCTACGGGCCCTGCCCTCTAGCTGAAAAGTAGTGAAGTCAACTCCATGAGACTCCAGTATCCTCATGTTGTGCAGTCTGTCCCTGCACCCATCAATAAAGTCATGTGCGTCCTCATGACGCTCACCTCCGTAGATAAGAGGGTGTAATATGGTCCATCTGTCTAATAACTTCTGTGGATCGTCGTTCGCAGCTGGTCTGGGCTCAGGTGCTGCTACTGCTATTGGCTGAACACTGCCCGTGGGTAGTGTACTCGTGGTTTGATATAGTGCTGTTGCATGTCCAACAACCTGTGCAAGAGGGGTCTGTGCTCCCCTTCCCGCCTGATATGTGGCCGGATCTGTTGGAAATAAACAAGCCTGAGTCATGGTGTCCATGAACCGCATAATACGACCCATGACCTCCTGAAATTCTGGCGCTGTCGTAAAATCCAAAGGAGCTGGATCTGATGCGGGCACCTCGCCCTGATCCTCAGTGATGGGATCCTCTACTGGATCCGCTGGGGGTGAGACTAGTACAGCCCTGGGACGCCCTCGTCCCTTACCTCGGGCCGGTGCCCTCCCCCGGCCTCTGCCACGACCTCGGATGATGGGGGTGCGGCCCCTCCCGGGTCCGGAACACCAATTGCTCGCGTCCTCACCATCTGTGAGAGAATAGAAGAGTGAGATTTAGTATACCATCAACTGCACGATAGAAGGTGAATAAAGAGAGATTTCCTAACGCCCTATAGCCTCCCGAAGATAAATACAGACGTATCCGTACCGATCCGCAGGACTCTATTGGGTTTGACCATAACTTGTGAGACCTACGTGAACCTAGAGCTCTGATACTATGTTGTCACGACCCAAATCCTAACTCCGGTCACGATGGCGCCCAACACCGCCGTTAGGAAAGCCAACCATTTTGTACTAGTGATTTCAGGTAGTTTACCAAAATATTTTTCAACACTTGCTTAACATAATTTTGAGACATTTAGAAGAGATGGATAAGTTAGGAAAATTTTATGCAAAATAAATAATCATGAAGTCATAATTAACAATTACATCCCAAAATAGAGTCTACTAGCGTGTTAGTGCCAACTAGTGTCACAAGTCTACATGCATCTAGTAGAATAATACAAAAAGAGTGAAAGTCTGTCCTACTGTCTGAGTAAGTATAGACCGAAATAACAAAAAAATAGCTCCAAAGTGCTGCTGGAAATCGCCAAGAAGAGTAGATCATCGTGAAGCCTCGACCAGTAAAACTCAGGAATGAGCTCCGGACGGGAACCCAGATGCACCTGCCTTAGAACCTGTACAATTTACGTACAGAACGTAGCATGAGTACATGAACAATATGTAGCATGTAAAGTATCCCGCCTAATCTGGAAGAAGTAGTGACAAGAGGTCGACTTGACACTTACTAGGGTCCAAACAGTGTATTTAGGTGATTATTTAAAAGAGGACAACAAGTAAGCATGGATAGTAAGAAAATAAATATTGAATCGTAATAAAATCCAAATATGTAGTAAAGCATAAATTTACAAGTTTTCAATTCGATCCTCCAGGATAATTCATAAGTCAACAGTCATAAACAATATTAGGCAAATAGCATGCGCATAGTGGAATAAGGACATCCAGCCTGGGCCAACATAATAATAATAACTGTGCATGGCGAAGGGTCGAACGACGTGAACCATAGATGCGTCTATCAACCTTCCGTGGAGTACGGCCCGCTCCCATGAGAGTAGGGGAAAGAATCACTCCGCTCGTGGGATATAAATTGCGAAGTGGTCACATGCAAACACAACATTTTTCTTTCAATTCTTTTCAAATAACAATTTCCTTTAAAACATCAAATTCTCGGTTTTATTAAAAATAAAGTTGCATACAACGAAGTTACAAAGCATATAAATCAAGTTAATAGAATTCACATGGCATGGTGTGGGCCTAACTATCCAGACATAACAATAATAGTCACTACGCACGGGATCTCGTCACCTCGCACGTACGTAGTCCCCCACATAATAACACATAATCATTTAATTCACCTATGGAGAAAATTCCCTCTTACAAGGTTAGAAAGGAGACTTACCTCGTCTCAAAGCCCACTTCCCGATTCAAGAACGTGCTCAAACCTCCAAATTTGGTGCCAAAGGACTCGAAACTAGTCAAACATTATATAAATTAATCAATTTATGCTCAAAAGCTCATATCCCCACTATTAAAGTGATTAGCCAACCCCAAATCCAAGATTCCTAAAATTCACCCCCGAGCCCACATGCCCGGATTCAAAAAATATTCGAAGAAAGTTGTTACCTATAACCTTAGGAACATAAATATATGATTTTCACTAAGTTTCATAACCATTTTCGTGGTAAAATCCCATTTTTATCAAAAACCTAGGTTTTTACTCTAACATATGGTTTCAACTAATTGTGGTGTTAATCTACCTAACAATTCAATTAATAAGCTAAGTTCATAGTAGGAATTACATACCTCATAGTAGCTAGGTCGAATACCCTCCTTGCATGCTCTCAAAATCACCCAAGAATCCATAAGGTCGTGATGGCGCCGGACACCACTGTCAGGCAAGCCAATCATTAAATGGTTAAGTTAAATTTCATGTGTTAGCATTTTTGAAATCATTACCTTTCACTTTATTACATAATAACTGAATACAATCTGCTAAGTAAATACGACAGTTTAATATTCCATTTTATAAAATACATCCCAAACACATCCCAGAACCCGGTGTCACAAGTGCATGAGCAAATTCTAAGAATTTCACAAATACTAAAAAGCTTGTCCGAAATACAAATTAGACAAGGAATTTAAAATGAAAATAAATACAATATGAGAGAGACTAAGTCTCCAAGCCGGCCACATCGCTGTGAAAGTACCTGTGCAATAAAAATGCACAGCAAGTGTAGCATGAGTACGAAAATAACATGTACTCAGTAAGTATCCCGCCTAACCTCAGAGAGGTAGTGCCGAGAGGCCGAATTTGACACTTGCTATAAGTCAGTTTAATATAATCAAGTGAGATGCTAAGCATGAGTATCATTGGCAAATTTAATAATAATCAGGGATAAGAAATATCAACTTCTTTCACATTTAACACATTAAATCTTCGTCATTTCAGTTGGGAATTTTGCAACTTCTTAGGCCAATAAAAAGTAATAATTACAGGAAATACGCAACAATTATCAAGCGCAAGAAAATGCCGAGGGTCTAACGGCGCGGACCAACAATAATAAAATGTGCACTGCCGAGGGTCGAACGACCCGAACCATAGATGCATCTATCTGCCCCGCTCGCGAATCGAATATGCGACCTGGTTAATATAATACTAGGGCTACCCCGCTCACGGATCATACCTGCGACTCGGGTCCCCATATAAATATACATAAATACAGGGTCATCCTGCTCGCGAATCATACATGCGACTCAGGCACCCAAAGTTACACATATTCACACCAATAAACCATATTTTTAGATGTTCAATGAAGTGATAAGATTTTCCTTTTAATAAACATGAGAATAGTATTTAAAACCTTTCTGGAGATTTACTTGCCAATTTCGACAGGGTTACAAACTCTATAGATTTATCTGAAACACAATTATCCAAGGTAGAATCAATTCTCCTTCTAGGTGATTAAGAAAAGTAAACTCTATCCTTCTCAGAGATTTAGATACTAATTGAAAGCATCACATGATATTTTATTGACAAGGTCACAAGTACAACAAGTAAAGCATGCTAGTGGGTCCTAGACTACCCCGGACGTGGCATAATAGTAGCTACGGACGGACTCCCGTCACCTCGTGCGTACGTAGACCCCGAAAATAATAACATGTATTCATTTAGTTCACCTATGGGTACAATTCCCCCTCACAAAGTTAGAAAGGAGATTTACCTCGCTTCGAAATTCCATAACCGGCTTCCAAGCCCTTCCGACAACTTCAATTGATGCACAATGCCCCAAAACTATTCAAATAACGGGAAAATCAATTAAAAAATCACTCTAATACTTGTAACAATTCAAATTATATAAGTTCCCAACTCCGCTCAAAAAGTTGACCAAAATGCCCTCAGGCCCACGTGCCCGCATTCCGAAATTTCTCGAAGATAAATTCTATCCATAGCTTTACTAACTCAATTATATAATTTACTCTAATTTTCATGCTCAAATTCATGGTAAAATTCCAAAATTCCAAATTCTAGGTCTTCCTCAAAAATCTCATATTTATACTAATTTTCCATGTCTAAATCCATGTAAGATCACATATTTAACTCAAAAATAAGAAGAAATCACTTACCTAGTGTTGCTTGGTGAAAATACCTCATTGAGCTATCCAAAATCGTCCAAACCAAATGAAAGAAATGGGCCAAAACTTGTGTTTAAAACAATCTGCCCAGGCTTCATCGAGTTGTACATTGCGCTGTGCAGGTTGTACATCCTATTACAATTTTCCCTTGCTGTACACCTTCATTTAAAACGCCCATATTTCTTGTAGAAATATCCAAATGACAAACGGTTTGAATATTTAGAAACTAGGCTCAAAGATATTTCATCTGATAGGTTGTACACCATATAACTCTTTATATATTCCGAGATACCAAAATTAGCTCTTCGACGCATCAGTTGCTGTCCAAAACAGATTTGCAGCAGAAATTGCAGCAGCTATTTTGGCCCGAAATTCTTTTTGTTAGCCTTCCGAAATCCACCCGAGGTCCTCGGGAGCTTAACCAATTATACATACATGTCCCAAAACATGATAAGAACTCGCTCGAGGCCTCAAATCACATCAAACAACGTCGAAATCATGAATCGCACTCCAATTCAAGCTTTATGAACTTTAAAATTTCAAACTTCTACATCCGATGCCGAAACCTATCAAATCACGTCCGATTGACCCCAAATTTGGCACATACGTCATATTCGACATTACGGACGTGCTCCAACTTTCAGAATTAGAATTCGACCCCGATATCAAAAAGTCAAACTCTCAGTCAAACTTCTCAAAAACCTTCAAATTTCTATCTTTAGCCAAATGACTTCAAAATGACCTACAGACATCCGAATTCACTTCCGATTACGCTCCCAACTCTAGAATCACCATACGAAGTTATTCCCAGGCTCGGAATCCCAAAAGGACATCAATAACTCTTAAATGCTTTCCAACCCAAATTTATGGAATCCTTCTAAAACACAAACTTCCATAATATACGCCGAAATGCTCCTGGGTCATCCAAAACCCAATCCGGACATACGCTCAAGTACGAAATCATCGTACGAACCTTCAGTAACCTTCAAATCCCGATTTGGAGGTCATTTAATCAAAACTCCAATCTTAGTCAATTTCTCCAACTTAAGGCTTACGAAATGAGAATTTTCTTTCCAAATTAACTCTAAACTTCCCGAAATTCAATTCAGACCACGCCTACGAGTGATAATACCTGAAACGGAGCTGCTCATGAACTCAAACTACCGAACTACACGTTATAGCTCAAAACAACCGGTTGGGTCGTTACACCTAGGTTTTTACTCTAACCTATGGTTTCAACTAATTGTGGTGTTAATCTACCTAACAATTCAAGTAATAATCTATGTTCACGGTAGGAATTACTTACCTCACAGTAGCTAGGTCAAATACCCTCCTTGCATGCTCTCAAAATCACCCAAGAATGAAGAAAAATGTTCAAAAATTGCTAAATCCCGTGTTTAAAATGAATTGCACTGCCTACAGGATTTTCGCACCTGCGGTCTCGCATCTGCAAGAAAAATATCGCACCTGCGAAGAAGGGGAAGGCGGCCTAGTTTTGAACCTGCGACTTCGCTTCTGCCGAAAGGGGTTCACACATGCGGAAATTGGCAACTCCCTCATGAGTCGCACCTGCGAGTCTGGGACCACAGTAGCGGTCTCGCACCTGCGACGTGACCTCCGCAGGTGGGGTCGCACCAGATCTGGTGCACCAGCAGTCAGTTTAGGCTGGTTTTGCTTCGCTCGATGCCCGAATGGCATCTAGGCCCACCCGAGACCCCGTCCAAATATACCAACAAGTCCTAAATCATAATACGGACTCGCTCGAGCCTTCGGCACGTCCGAAACAACGCTAAATCTAAAAAGCATACCCCAAAACCTATTGGATCAAATTTAAGAACTTCAAGTTCTTTGAATTCTCTAACAATACGTCGAACCTGTCTATACTACTCGGAGTGACACCAAATTTTTCAAGCAAGTCATAAATGACAAACTATTCCCGATCTCGGAATTTCGTTCGGACCTCGATAATACAAAAACACGTTCCAAACCTCAATTTGAACTTAAGGACATCTTTATTTCACCATTTGGCGCCGAAACGCTCCCGGGTCATTCAAAACCCGCTCCGAATACACGCCCAAGTCCGAAATCATCCTACGAACCTACCAGAATCTTCAAATCTCGACTCTGGGGTTGTTTATTGAAAATATTGACTGAAGTCAAACTTAGCCTTTAAGGCCAACCTTAAGGAACTAAGTGTTCCTATACTACTCCAAACTCCCCCAAACCTCGAACCACCCGTCCCCGCAAGTCATAAATCAGTAAAAGCAGCAACAGAGAGTCTCATTTAGGGGCACAGGGTCCTAGAATACAAAACGACCGGTCGGGTCGTTACAAAAAAACTAGAAAATTTGTGCTTCACGATCACGGGAGTTTGGCTACGATCGCATAGGGTAAATGACTGGGCAACAAATTTATGTTCTGTCCCATTTTCCATTTTTAACGATTTGGAGCTCGGTAAAGGGCATTTTTTGAGGTATTTTGAAGAGAAAACATTGAAGTCAGTGTTACTTATCCTATATTTTATCATCTTTCATGATTCCATACTTAATTACCTCATGAATCCGTTGATTAATGGAAGAAAAATCAGATTTTTATAAAATCTTCCAAAAAGGTAAAATGAAGATTTCAAAGGCAATCCAATATTGGAATCTGATAATTTTTGTATGGTTAGTCTCATTTCGGAATGGGTAGTTGGATTTTGTGAGTTTCGTCGGGTTTTGAGATGCGTGCCCCACTGCCAACTTTTCGAGCAAAGTTGGAAATTCTTATAAATTGTTAAATTTCAAGCATTGGAGTATATTTTTTGATTAATTTTCACGTTGTTTGACTAGTTTCGGATGGAACGGCACCAAGTTGGGGCTTTAGAGAAAAATTGTTACCGGAAAGTGGGCTTTAAGACGAGGTAAGTGTCTTTTATAGCCTTGCAAGAGGGAATTAGCCCATGGTGAGTTGATTTAATATGTGCTTCTATTTGTTAGGGCTACGTACGCACGAGGTGACGAGAGTCTATACGTAGTTACTAATTAGGCTTATGTACGGGTAGTCTAGGACCCAAATCATGTTATACTTGCGATGTTCACACACTACTTGTTAATTTAATTGCTTAACTCATATTAGAACTTGATAAATGAATTGTAAAAGGTTAAACTTCATTTACTTGAGTTTTGGACGGGTCACTTGACCGTTATTGAGAATTGGTATTTCTTTGGATATTAGCCTCTTAATAAATCTTGAATCGGTTATTTTAATATATTTTTCTCTTCTTGTGGAGTGGGCCGAACGCCTTGGTAGCAGATAGATGCATTTATGATTCATGTTGTTCGACCCTCGGTAGTGCACATTGTATATATTTGTATGTTGGATCGGGTCGTACGACCTTAGCATAATTCGTGTGTAATAATCATTGGAGTCTAATTATAACTGATATTGTTTCATTGGCTTGAGAGATAAAATTTGTTAAATAATGGAAATATTGGACTTATTAGGATTTTTTTTATCTTGGCTAGCTTTCAATTGTTCATCTAATTTCTTGGATAATTTGCTCCTAGCCACAGTCTTGCGAGCAAGAGTTATAAACTTTTCCTTTTTAGCCAGAGGTGTTGTTGAAGGTGCGATGGATAGTATGGGCGTGGGTTCCTTTGGTGGGGATGAAGGGTTTATAAAAGGGTCTGCCATTGTTGAGTTTGGAAGCTTTTAGAAACGAGTTTGTGTGAGATTAGAAGAGGAGAGAAGTTTGAGAGAATTTGGACTGCTTTGAAAGTGTAGGAGTGAAGAAACATATATCTCCAAATCAATATAAAGTGGAGGAGTTTACTTGAGTAACGACAGCTTTTTCAGAAGTCTAATAAAACTGCAAGTCAGTGTGAAAAGACATTTAAGACTATCCCTAGAATCTAGGCACTTAATGCAGTTAGGGCTCTTTTGAATGGAACTGGTTCATTTTTAGCGAATAAGTCCAAAAAGGATTTGGGATTAGATGGGACTCTGCTTTTAATCATGATCCACATATATTTATTTCAAATTTGCAGAGTGTAGAAAACATACCGAGTGATCTTGATGAACTAGGTTCTTCACTGAGAGTTCTCTTGTGTAAGTCTAAATTTTCCAAGAAAATTGAGAAAATATCATTAGAGATTAATGAGTCGTTTTAGCACATGGCACAAGAGTATACTATTAAAAGTATGAGATTGAGCAAAATATAATCTAATTATATACAAAATTTAAAGGTTTTCTAACAAAATATATATATATATATATATATATATATATATATATATATATATATATATATATATTCAATGATTTGGTTTTTGATTTTGAATTTTAAACTGGTCCTTTAAGGTGATCTTAATCATCCCTAATTATAACTTGTTCCTTTCAAAGTGATCTCTACTTAGGGATCTTGTAAAGATGTCAACTATTTGCTTTTTAGTAGCACAAAATTCCACAATGATCAAGCCTTTTTCATAGTTGTCCCTCAAAAAATGATGCCTAAAATCTATGTGCTTACTTTTCTTGTGGTGAACCGGGTTCTAGGTCATACTGATTGCACTAGTGTTATTATAAAAGATGGGGATACAACCAACATCAATTCAAAAGTCCATTAATTGTTGTTTTATCCAAAACAATTGATCACAACATGAAGCAACAACAACATACTCAGCTTCAGCAGTAGATAAAGCCATAAAATTTTACTTTTTGTTGGCCCAAGACACAAGACACGAGCCAAAAAAATGTGCCATACCTAAGGTGCTCTTTCTATCCACAAGAAAACCTGTATAATCAGCATCAAAAAATCCCACTAGATTGAAATTACTACCTTTTGGATACTATAGACACATATCAATGGTGACTTTTAGATATCTCAAAATCCTCTTGACATCAGTCAAGTGAGACTCCTTTGGATTCGCCTGAATTCTTTAACAAAGGCCTACACTGAAAACAATGTCAGGTCTACTAGTAACGAGATACAACAATGAGCCAATCATTACCCTATATAACTCCTGATCAACAGATGAACCAGGTTCATCTATATCAAACTTTGTAGCTGTTGCAATAGGAGTGTCAATTTCTTTGGAATCTTCCATTTTAAACCTTTTAAGCAGCTCTTTTACATACTTATGCTGATGGATCATAGTTCCATTTGAATTTTGTTTAATTTGTAAGTCTAAAAATAAATTAAGCTCACCAATCATGTTCATTTCAAATTCATTCCCCACTAGTTTAGCAAATTCTTTACTTAACTTATCAGTGATTGCTCCAAAGATTATATCATTAACATATATATATATGAACTACCAAGAGATCTTTACCTTTTTCTTTTAAGAACAATGTATTTTCACCTTTACCTCTCTTGTAGTCATGCTCAAGAAATGTTTTTAATAATCTTTCATACCATGATCTTGGAGCCTGCTTGAGCCCATAAAGTACCTTGTCAAGCTTGTACACATGATCAGGTCATTCCGTGCTTTCAAACCCCGGAGGTTTCTTTACAAACACTTCTTCTTTTAGATATCCATTGAGGAAGGAACTCTTGAAATCCATCTGGTGAAGCGTGAATCCCATGTAACCAGCAAAGGCCATGAGGAGTCGTATTGCTTCCGTTCTTGCAACTGGAGCAAATGTTTCATCATAGTCTATGCCCTCCTTTTGGCTATACCCTTGAACCACCAATCTTGCCTTGTTCCTTGTAACTGTTCCATTTTCATCAAGTTTGTTTTTGAAGACCCATTTTCTGCCTATTACTGATCTGTCCTTGGGTCTTGGTACCAGATGCCAAACTTGAATCCTTTCAAATTGGTTAAGTTCATCTTGCATTGCATTTACCCAGTCTGGATCCTGCAAAGTCTCAACAACATTTTTTGGTTTAATAAGAGATAAGAAGGCATCAAAAGCACAAAGATTCTTTAATGAGGATCTGGTTTTGATTCCAGAGGTTGGATCAGTGATTATGTTCTCAATGGGATGAGAACTTTGATACTTGTAAGATTTCACAACCAACCGGTTTCCCCTTGATATTCCTTCCATGTTTTGTTGCTGTGGAACATGTTCATGGACAGGTTCCCTTGAGGTTTGAGAATCATTTCCTCTTTGTTCTATTCCCCATGTCATGTTATCCTGGGTGGAAGAACCTGTTCCATCACCTGTTCCTTCCTCTAGTGCAGCCCAATTACTTACCAACCCTGGGTTGTGGTTTTATTTGAGTTTTTTACCAGCCCAATTGCTTCATCATCATGTTCCTGCCTCTCAGAAGAATGTTAGTTTCATCAAAAACACATGAAAACTTTCTTCTACACACATAGTTCTTTTGTTATTAAACCTTATAAGCTTTGTTATATGAGGAATATCCCAAGAATACTCCCTCATCACTTCTGGGATCAAACTTACCTAGGGAGTCTTTACCATTATTGTGCACAAAGTACTTGTATGAAAATGCCCTAAGATGGGATATGTTTGGTTTTCTCCCTTTAAGTAACTCATAGAGAGTCTTCTCTATAAGAGGTCTAGTCATGCACCTATTTATGATGTAGCATGCAGTATTTACAGCTTCTGCCCAGAAACTATGGGGCAGTTTACTAGAAAGAAGCATAGTCCTAGCCATATCTTCAAGTGTCCTATTATTTCTTTCAACTACTCCATTTTGTTGTGGAGACCTAGGAGCAGAAAAATTATGATCTATGCCAGGCTCATCACAAAATTCAGCAAATTTAGCATTTTCAAATCTAATGCCATGATCAGACCTAATTGATGCAAGTTGATTACCTAGTTGTTTCTGAGTTTTTTCTAACAAAAGAAGTAAATATGTCAAATGCTTCATCTTTAGATATTAAAAACAATGTCCAAGTTAACCTAGAGTAATCATCAACAAGCACCATCACGTATCTTCTACCACCTCTGCTTAATGTTCTCATAGGACTACAGAGATCCATATGGACCAGTTCCATCATCCTGGTGGTGCTTACCACTTTCTTGCATTTAAAAAAGGATCGTACCTGCTTCCCCCTTGCACAAGCCTCACAAATTTTATCTTCCTTGAACTTGATATTAAGCAACCCTATCACTAGGTCCTTGGAGACTAATTTGTTGAGTTGACTCAGAGTGACATGTCCAAGCCTCTTGTGCCAAAGGAGGGGATCATTATCAAAAACACTTAAACATGTGCGTTCATTTTCTGAAAGTGTGGACAAATATACAATATATATATTATTCACTCTTTTTCCTTGCAAAACAATCTTGTCAGTGGTAAGATTAATAACAAAACATTTGGTAGAGGTGAATGCTATCATGTTACTGTTGATACCCAAGTTTTTCCTCATATTTTTAAAATGCATATATACTTTCAAAATAGCAGTTTTGCATCATCATTTAGTTTACAAACCTATACAAGCATTTTTCTATAATTTTTAAAAGATCCAAATTAATTTCTTTCTACATTTTTATTATATGAATATCTAATAATTATCCTTTAAATTATCTTGTGATGACTTAATCATCCAAACTTATTATTTACACAAACATGTACGTTTTATAGTATTTTACTTCATTTTTCTATAATTGCATATTTAGGCTAATTGCACATTTCTTGCAATAATAGCCTATATTCATGTATAATTATATTATTTATGCCAAAATTTATATTTTTATAATGTTAAATTATTATCTTCAATTATTTTAGTGCACAAATAATACTTTTTGTTATTTATTAGTTACTTTTATAAATTATTTTGATAAATATTGGGTATTTAAACAACAACCCAATTTTTAAACCAATTTCTGACTAAATGAATGGCCCAAACACTCCAATACCTAGCCCAATTACCCCAGCCCAAAGCCAAACGGCCCATGTCTAATATCCGGTCCCGACCCACAAATGACCCACCGGTCTAATTTTTGATCTCAGGCGTTGATTTCTCAAGATCAACGACTATCATCCACTTCCCCCTTTTCAATTAACCTAACCTAGAAAACCTACACCATTTCTTAAAGACTGCCGCCCCTATTCTCTCTGTCACTCCTCTCTTCTTCACCAAACCCTAGCCGTCTCCCCCTAAACCCATTTCCTAATCCCACTGATAATTGTATTCGATTACCATGATCTTTCCATATTTTGACCCCTTGTGTTACTGGTTGTTCGTTTGTGGTGTTACCTAAGTGCTTGCCTAAACACGACAAGCAATATCTTCCGAAATCGAACCAAAAGTGGTTCGAATCTTTGATTTAAAGCATTATTTCATCTATATACGTTCAATACTACTGTGTGAGTTCGATTTTATTTGGATTCTACTAATTTACACTTTTCCTAAAAAACTAGGATTTACAGATTTTCTCTCTTAAATTGATTTCAAATCGATTTGCATGTTTTTTCCTTCTTTGTTTCTTAAATTAATCTGTTTTCTTACATTCTTCCTCAATTTTGACTGCTATATAAACCTATCCCCCTTTCCCTTTTGAACGGACTTTTTTTAATCGCTGACTAAAAACTAAAGATCTTCACTCTGTTGTTCGCTTATTCTCTTGTTCTATTTTGGCTCTTGGCCGGCTGAAGCCAAGGCCACCGAAATTCCTATTTTCTCGACCTTCCTTGGGTGTGAGAATTGCCCTGGATTCCTTGAAGACCTTGGGAACTTGACGCATCTAAGGTTCTGGGTTATACTACTTTGTTGACGTTCAAAGTGATTCTGTTCTTTTCTTGTTTGTCTACTTGTCAATCAGTAACTGGTGAGTTATTAACCTTTGCAATGTTCATTCTCTTATTTTCCTAATTAGAATATTTATGCCTCTGAAATTGCATAACCTAATATGTTTTCTAGACTATCTCTATGTATAACTCTGCTTATGATATGAACCTCTCTAGCATACGCTCATGCCTAAATTGTCATTTCTAAAATGTATTTTTGTTTAACTTAAGAAATTCAGACTGTTCGAAGTTCGTTTAGCTTAATGTATTGGTACTTTGAGTGTTTACATTGGTTATATGACATCTGTTTGTCTTCTGCCTTGTCCTGGATTTTTATAGTAATTGATTTGTATCTGTGATATACCCCAACCTATGTTAAAACCCTCATTCTAGCTATGATTTGCTCCTATGATCCTTTTTAACACTTAGCATGTCCTGGGATTACAAATTGTGTTCCCTATAACATTTGATTTTGTTTTGCCTTATTGGTATGAGTTATACTATTTAACCGCCTGGTGTTTAACATAATTTGACCCTTAGGTTGGACTTGTTATGTTAATGTTTTGTTGTTTGTCTTATTTGGCATAATCCCTTTGCTTATCAATTTGTAATCCCAGAAGCCATAATTCCCCCTTGCTTCTTACAAATATATCTTGCCCCAATGTGCTAAGTGTGGACTTGCAACATTAACCTATCTCTTGAGTTTGTGTACCCCCTGTGTTGATATGTTCATTGTGTGATCACTTTTGCAATGCCTATTTCTAAAAATGCAAATGCACTTCTTCAAACTCTGCCATTTGACTACTGTTTTCATTCTCATTGGTCTTTTACCTATTTCTGAACCTATAACTCTTTGCCGGCTGAAAGCCAAGGCCACTAAAGCTTTCTCTATTAACCTCCCTAGTGTGAGCACTTCTCGGGGTCCATTTTGAGACCCTTGTGAACTCTGACACACTAGGGCCTGAGGTTCTTTGGCTATTTTCCTTACTACTCAGTTCTCTCCCTCTTTCTGCCTATTGAATGTGAAAATTGATTTGTATAAGTAATTGTTTTCTGGATCCTATGATCAAACCATGGTTGTTGGGTTTGGTTCGAGTTCTCATATGGTTTCTCGGCTAGGTTGAGACCTGTGTGTGCTAAATGGTGGAGAAAGAACTAAGTTGAAGGCCTGTCAGTGTTGGGTATCTTTTGGGCCTGTTTTGGGCCTACTGTTATTTCTTGTACTACTTTGTAATTTTATTCATTATTGGGCCTGTAATAATTCTGTAATAACAATTGGGATAATAGTGGAATTGGGAAATGGGTATATCCTAATACTTGCATGAAAAGGGTAGAAATCATGTTCATAGGATTTGTGTGATTTATTTGCTATCCGACCTGTTATATGTGAATCTCTTTGTGCACTATTAGAAATCATGTCATTAGGGAATCACACGCTCACATAATTAGTATGTTGTCAATGCATGAGTATTCTATCTATTATTGTGTCTACTGTTATGTGTTACTAGACAACATGCCTATAGGAAATAATTGCTAATGACTGCTCCTTAATCTGCTTGATAGATATCGTGCCTATAGAATTATAACTAATTAATTCACTATTGCAATCTCATCGTCCATCTAGAAAGTATGCCTATAGGAGCTAAATGTGTAAAAATCAATTCCAACAGTCAATTTCTAGAATGCATGCCTATAGGAGCTAATTGTATGAGAATCAGTTCCAATCGCCAAGCTTTATAAATCAGCCTATAGGACATCACTACTCGCTTTTCAAACACTTTTCTATTGTTTATCCAAGAAATTATTAGGAAGCGTAATAATTTGAGCACTTCTAATGATTTTCACTGTTCCTTATTGTATAAATCACTTAGAGAGCATGTAATGACTCGACCGTTATTTATGAGCTCTGGCGCGTCATTAAATGGTTTGAGGCCATGAGCAACTTCATTTCATGCGTTATGACTTGTAGGTGTGGTCGGAATTGAATTTCGGGAAGTTTGGAGTCAATTTGGAAAGAAAATTCTCATTTCAGAAGCCTTAAGTTGGAAGAATTGACTAAGACTGGATTTTTGAGTAAACGAACTGAGAATCAGGATTTGAAGGTTCCAGCAGGTTCGTATGATGATTTAGGACTTGGTCGTATGTTCGGATTGGGTTTTGGATAACCCGGGAGCGTTTCTGCGTGTATTGTGGAAGTTAGCATTTTAGAAGAAACTTCATAAGTCTGGTTTGAAGTGCATTTCAGTGATATTGATGTCCGTTTCGGATTCCGAATCTGGGAAGAGCTTCTTATGGTTATTCTGGAGTTGGGAGCGCGATCGGAAGTGAATTCGGAGGTCCGTAGGTTATTTTTAAGTCATTTGGCTAAAGATAGAAATTTGAAGGTTTTTGAAAAATCTGACCGGAAGTGGAAATTTTGATATCGGGGTCGGAATGTGATTCCGAAAGTTGGAGCAGGTCCGTAATGTTGAATGTGACTTGTGTGCAAAATTTGGGGTCAATCATACATGATTTGATAGGTTTCGGCATCGAATGTAGAAGTTGGAGATTGCAAAGTTCATAAAGGTTGAATTGTGACGTGATCCATTGTTTCGATGTTATTTGATGTGATTTGAGGCCTCGAGAAGGTACGCATTATGTTTTGGAACAGGTTGGTGTAATTGGACGGGGTCCCGAGGAGCCTCGGGTGGATTCCGGGTGGTTGACAGATCAAATTTGGAGTTGAGAGAAAGCTGAGGATGATATCATCTAGTGTAACTGCACCTGCAAGGTTTTGGCCGCAGGTGCGGCTAAGGTGTCTCAAAAGTGGAAAAGGATGGCTTAGTTGGGGGACGCAGGTGCGAGATTATTTCCGCACCTGCGAAGGCGTAGATGCGAACGAGGGAGGGAAGGTGCAGAGCCGACTGGGGAATGAGGAATCCGCAGGTGCGAGGGTTTGGTCGCACCTGGGGGCTCGCAGGTGCGGGCGTAGTAACCGTATGCGCGGAAGGATTGGGCAGTGAAGTGTTTTAATAGACGGGTTTTGGCCATTTCTTCTCATTTTTCTCTTGTTTGGGCGATTCTTGGAGGGCTTCCAGAGGGGATTTTCATCATCTATGTCAAGGTAAGTTGTTTCTACTCATTCCAAATGAAATACAAGGTTTATACATGGATTTGAACATGAAAAATTGTGGAAAAGTTGGAAATTTTGAAGAAAAACCTAGAGATTGCATTCTTGGATTTTGACCAGAATTTGAGCATAAAATTAGAGTAAATTGTATATTTGAGTTAGTAAGGCTATGGGTAATCATTATCTTCGAAAAATTTCGGAATACGGGCACGTGGGCTCGAGGGTAATTTTGTCAACTTTTCGAGCGGAGTTGTGAATTTATATAAATTAACTTGTTATAAGTATTGGAGTATATTTTCATTGGTTTGCACGTTATTTGGATAGTTTTGGGGTGTTGTGTATCAACTTGAGTCGTCAGAGGGGCTTGAAGGCCGGTTATGAATCTTCGAAGCGAAGTAAGTCTCCTTTCTAACCTTATGAGGGGGAATTGTACCCATAGGTGAACGAATTAAATATGTGCTACTATTTGTGGGGGCTACGTACGTACGAACTGACGAGCTAATATTATGCTTATGTCCGGGTAGTCTAGGACCCAAAAGCATGCTTTATTTGCCGTACTTGTAACTTTACTGATGAAATCAAAATGTTTTAACCTTATCGAACTTGCAAATGAATTTCGAGAAAAGATTTAAATACTATCCTTGTGACCATTAAAAATAGAAACTGTCATTTTCTTGAGTAATTCTTTTCCCGGTCGGGGTGGATTGTTTTCATGCGTATGCTTATGTGTGACTGCTTCGCAACTTATATTCCGCGAGCGGGGTGATTTCTTCCACTAATCTCATGGGAGCGGTCCGTACGCCACAGGGGGTTAATAGATGCATCTATGGTTCACGCCGTTCGACCCTTCGGTAGTGCATAGTTTACATTTATGTTGGTTCGGGCCGTTCGACCCTCGGCATTGCTTGCATGATATTTACTGCGTATTTGCTGTGATTTTTACTTGATTACTGACCTGGAAATTTTAAACTGTCAACTGAAATGACGAGGATTTAAGAACATTAAATGTGAAAGAAGTTGCTATTTCCTATCGCTACTTGTTAAATTTCCTATGATATCCATCTTTAGTGTCACTCTTGATTTCATTAAATTAACCTCTAGCAAGTGTCAAATTCGACCTCTCGTCACTACCCCATTGAGGTTAGGTGGGATACTTACTGAGTACACATTATTTTCGTACTTATGCTACACTTGTTGTGCATTCTTATCGCACAGGTACATTCATAGCTAGTGGCCCTGCTTGACGCTGTGATGTGGCTGACTTGGAGACTTAGATGAGCTGCACCATCCGGAGACGACCCGCAGCCGGCACAGTCTTCCTCAGATGTATTGTATTTTATTTTAAATTCCTTGTCCAATTTGTATTCCGGACAAGTATTGTAGTACATGTATAATTCCTAGAAAAATTTGCTCATGCACTTGTGACACAGGGTTCTGGGATAATTATGGGATTTATTCACTATTTAAATATGTTAAGATATTATTGTTTACTCAGTGGAAGTCCGCTAATTATTATTTAAGAAAATGAAAAAGGAATGACTTTGAGAAATTTAAAATAAAGATTTAATTTATTTATTAAGTGTTGGCTTGCCTGATAGTGGGGTCTGACGCCATGACGACCTTAATGGATTTTGGGTCGTGAAAACTTGGTATAGAGCACTAGGTTCCCTTAGGTTTCACGAGTCATGAGCATGTCTAGTAGAGTCTTGCGAATCGGTATAGAGACATCTGTACTTATCTTCGAGAGGATACAGGGCTATTAGGAGTACTTCCCTTCTTGATTTCTCATTGTGCGATTTGATTCCCCTTAAGGCTTGTGCCTACGTTTCTTCTTACTCAATCTTACGCGTCGCGAAACGCTTGCTATAAATCGGAAATTTGAAGAATGTTAATGGTACTACAGATATGGTGCTTGATGTTTTTCCATGCGCAGTTGGTTGGGGCTATTGTCATCGCTCTGCGGGAGGATATTATGTTCTTTCAGCTCAGTAATTGTGTTTCTGAGAGCTTTGAGACTATGCTAGGTTTGTTATGGTGCTTACTATTGGTTATCTCGCGGTGTTGATATGATGATAGGATGCTTGCCCATATGTCGGGGCAATGAATGACTTGAAAGGAGGTCTTCTCAGAGCGTGATCTCGAGATTTCAGTATTTTAGTTCTGGCACAGGAAAGGCAATTGAACTATGAATGATCAAATTTGAGTTGAAAGAATAATAAGACTTGGTGTTTTCAAGCGAGGTGGAATTTTCATCCGTGATGTGGTATCGCTGTTTTTGATCGAATAGAATATGTTAAGTTCGCCGGTGTTATAGTTTCTTCGGTTGCATTAGGTCAGAGTGTTGTGAAGTAATGTTGAAGAAGCGGTTCTCAGAGGTCATGGTGTGCGGTGGTTCAGTATTGAATAAGTATTTATAATAAAGGCGACTCGAAAAAGATGATCTTCGGAAAGGTTTGAAGTTGTGGTGATCTGTTGGTTTAAAGTGCTACAAAGATAGTTATTGGCCTAAGGCAACAACTGGGCAGCAAGGGATAAGAAAGGACACGTGGGAAGTGTCAGGTGATGGTTAAATTTCTAAAAGGCCAGGTGTAAGAAAAGGAGGTCAGGTAGTTGCTTGCAGGAGTGAGTTTAACCAAAGTGGGAGAGTGGCAGCGTACATATGAGTTCTGTGGTAAGATAGATACATCTCTTGGGGGGAAGTTTGGAGTGATTTGGGAATTTAAGTGGACGATGATTGGGTCCACAGACTTAAATTGAAGTATTGGCTATTTCGGCGGAAGGTTGGATACAACAAAGAGGAGTTGTTCGGGATGAAGAAAGATGCAATATAGCGGTGAATTGGAAGATATTGTCGCTCATTTAGCAGATGTTCATGAGGAGCGGACGTACTGGTAAAGTTGATAAATGAGGACAGACGTAGGAAGGGGTATTGATGTGCAGTACAACGTCGTTGGAAGGTGTCAGTTGGTAATTTCCGCATGAGGGTTATCTCCTGTGAGCAGGTTAGCGGTCGTGTGGTTGGCAAGTTTCTGCAAGGAATTCCAGTGGTTGTTCGGTAGGAGACCGAATATGTGAATGATGCTAGAGAATTAGAGTATTCTTGGAATGCTGACAGGAGAATTTAGAAGAAGTTGACAGGTTGGTTGAGCAAGATCATGTCAGCAATGAAGAAAGAATTTTGGTGGGGTTCAGAGTGGTGCAAAGAGTAGCTTCAGGCTAAGTGGGAGAGTGCCACCGCCTGCGATTGGATTGCAGGTTATCTTCTCATAGGGTTGCGGATTACCGGCGTATTGGTAAGTTATTACAGCTAAGGGGAAAAGAGTAAAGTGGTAATTGCTCATGGGATTTGATAAACGTGTGCAGAAGTTGGACCTATTGGACCAGGGTTAGGCTTTAGAAGATTCAGAATTTATGCTTCACACATAGGCGGGTTATAAGGGTAGTGACTCAGTCACATGCCTCATTGAAAGGGTGTTCATATGCTAGAAGAGACTTGGAGTTGATTGTATTCGGGCCAAGTCAGAGTGGGTAACTCCCAATAGTGGTCCTAATGAATTTGAAAGTTAAGTATGCGGTGCTTAAAGGTTTCATGTCCGTAGTATGGCTAAGGATCGGGGCTTGCAACATATTGTGATAGGAGGTCCGGAATGTTCCATGATTTTTCGGCTTGCAGTATGGTATTGGAGGAATGAGAGAAATAGACCCCGGACTTGTAGGAAGATTTCCAAGATGGGTATATCAGTTGAAGATGTGCATGCGCGAGCATGGAGGGCATGAGACGGTTCATGGTTTGGAGATAATGTGGTCTCGTGATATAAGGTCGCTCAAGGGGGGGGGGGGAGCAGATTTGAGTTCACAATGTTTGGGTGAGACTATTGTTATTTCTAAGTCAAGTAAAGGATAAATTGGAAGAAAATAGATTAGTTATCCATGGTTGAAATGGCACATTTACGGCAGTGATCAGTTCCTTTGGCTTGATAAAGTTATGCATGTGATTTGTGACGGTATGTGCGAAACTTGTCGGTCGCCGTGATAGATTTTATTTGGAAGTATTGAAGCACTATGGCCTGTCATGGGTGGGCGGATCCTGAAAGGGTTATGGTGGTATAGACTACTACTTAAGGATTTGCATGAATTGTGATTGTGGGAATTCACTTGTGTGTTGTGGTGGTTCTCTTGAATTAAGGTAAGTAAAAGGTTTCTATATGATGAAGTGTTCACCGTATTAGTGGTTCAGAAGTTATGATGGAATTCTTCCGCTATCTCATATTGGCTTGTCAGGTGCAGTAAGCAGTATGTAACTTGAAGTAAGGATCGAGGTTGCGGTTCGGTGTTGACAAAGATATCATGAGCCCAGTTGAGCAAGAAAAAGGGATTTGAATGTTTAGAGTAAGCTAGTGTCGTCTTCAGTGTCACCTGAGATCGGTGTTTGGTGAAAGAGGCTTTGCACCCTAGTTATGGGTTCTTGATTTGTTTTACAGCGTTAGTGTGGCCAGTGGTGGATGTGCAGAATTGCTACCTTATGTGAAAGGTCGTGGGAGCGTGACCACGGTAGGATCGTATGAGTGTGACATGTAGTCACTTTACGGATTGGAGATTTGGACTGAGTATAAAGAAGTGTAATATTGCTTATTTGAGAATTTATGCCTGGAAGGCGTTCAGTTCATTTGGTTGTGGATTGTGGGGTGTTTGCCCCGGCTATGATGGTTGTTCTTGCGTATTATGAGAGGAAGTGGGTGAATATGGACCCAGGTAAGGCTATCAGTCTAGTGCAGTGCGAGGAGAATCGGCTTGAGGGTGGTGAATGGATTCAAATATGAATATGGGCTCTATATGAGTCAGGCATGTTCATTTTAGTATAGCGCTTTTCATGGAAAGGAATTAGAACATCTGATGTTGTTCTGTCTTCGTTCATTTCATGTAATATTCTGTTGTGCCGTGTGAGTTTGGAAACAACTTGATAATTCCTTATGTGTTGAAATTTCCGCGTAGTGATGATGTTATGTGAGAAGGATGGATCTTGAGATTCAGATTGCACCTCAGTCGTGCTTGAGTTTTTGTAGCGTATGGCTATATCAGTATCCCAGGATGATATTATACACTTAGTGTGCTTGTGACCGGTATTCGATATTTTATGGTAAAGAGCAATTTAGCTCGGTATGTACCTCCTTATGTAAATTTCATGTGTGGATCGGGTGGCACGCCGCCACGGGTATGTTATTTGGATCGGGTTGCACACCGAAACAATGTGATGTTGAGTAAGGTTCCCTATATCTATTTTCTTGTGTTTTGCTTTCTGCTTTTCGGAGGAAGGTTCATATTAATTGCGTGACTTGAGTAGTTCCTTTCGTAATTCATTTCATTATGTATTGTGTTCGAGTTGTGGCCTATTGGCACGTTATGGCATCATGTGAGACTATTGGTCATGTCTGGGGTGATTTGTTGCCTGAGCAATTCGTACTGGGGTGAAACGAGACTATTGGATCAACGATCAGTGCGATAAGATTATGTGAAGTCTCTAAAAGGACAAATACCATTATTTGGTTAGTAATGAGGTGATTATTCTAGGCAAGAGGAGAGATTCAATGCTTGGTTAACTCTGCAGTTGGTTGTGAATTTCTATACATCTCCTCATTTGTGGTGGTATCGTAAGCGTTATGGAAGGACTTATATATATGTGTCATGAGGTGCATCGAGAGCATCAGATTCGTGAAATTTTGGCTAATAAGGTTCAGGGAATGTCATTGTGGTTAGATGATGAATTATACGGTGCATGGTGCTAATTCAACAAAGGTATGCAATCATGTTATGGTACATCTTGTGGTAGTTGATACGGTGTTCATATATTGGAAACATGCCTGGAAAAGGATTTCAGATGTTGAAGACCTGGTTCTAAGGCCCATTGCCTAAATGAAAGAGGATATCTTCGGATTTGACCGAGCTAATGTACTCAATTGAGTGGCGGTAGCACAAGTAGGTGCAAGAGATGTTTAACAGTGGTTTCAGACAACCCCGGAGCAGTTCTTAGCACGTTCGAGGACGAACGTATGTTTAAGTGGGAGAGAATGTAACGACTCGATCGGTCGTTTTGAGATCTGGCGCTTTGTTCAGCGGTTTGAGGCCATGATCAGCTTCATTTCAGGTTTTATGACTTGTAGGTGTGGTAAGAATTGAATTTCAGGAAGTTTAGAGTCAATTTGGAAAGAAAATTCTCATTTCAGAAGCCTTAAGTTGGAAGAATCGACTAGGACTGGATTTTTGAGTAAACGACCTAAGAATCAGGATTTGAAGGTTCCAGCAGGTTTGTATGATGAATTCGGACTTGGGCGTATATTCTGGTTGTGTTTTGGATAACCCGGGAGCGTTTCTGCGTGTATTATGGAAGTTAGCATTTTAGAAGAAACTTCATAAGTCTGGGTTGAAGTGCATTTAAGTGATATTGATGTCCATTTGGGATTCCGAGTCTGGGAATAGCTCCGTATGGTGATTCTGGAGTTGGGAGCGCGATCAGAAGTGAATTTGGAGGTCCGTAGGTTATTTTGAAGTCGTTTGGCTAAAGATAGAAATTTGAAGATTTTTGAGAAATCCGACAAGAGGTGGAAATTTTGATATCAGGGTTGGAATGCGATTCTGAAAGTTGGAGCAGGCCCATAATGTTGAATGTGACTTGTTTGTAAAATTTGGGGTCAATCGGAGATGATTTGATAGTTTTCGGCATCAAATGTAGAAGTTGGAGATTTCAAAGTTCATAAAGGTTGAATTGTGATGCGATCCATTGTTTCGATATTATTTGATGTGATTTGAGGCCTCGGCAGGTCTTCATTATGTTTTGAAATAGGTTGGTGTAATTGGACGGGGTCCCGGGGGGCCTCGGGTGGATTCCGGGTGGTTGACAGATCAAATTTGGAGTTGAGAGAAAGCTGAGGTTGCGGTAATCTAATGTGACCCCACCTGCGAGGTTTTTGCCGTAGGTGCGGCTAAGGTGTCGCAGAAGAGGAAAAGGATGGCTTGGCTGGGGGCCGCTGGTGCGAGGTTATTTCCGCACCTGCGAAGGCGTAGATGCGAACGAGGGAGGGCAGGTGCGGAGCCGGCTGGGGAATGAGGAATCCGCAAGTGCGAGGGTTTGGTCGCACCTTCGGGCTCGCAGGTGTGGGCGTAGTAACCGTAGGTGCGGAAGGATTGGAGGTAGTGAAGTGTTTTAATAGACGGGTTTTGGCCATTTCTTCTCATTTTTCTCTTGTTTGGGCACTTCTTGGAGGGCTTCCAGAGGGGATTTTCATCATCTCTGTCAAGGTAAGTTGTTTCTACTCATTCCAAGTTAAATACAAGGTTTATACTTGGATTTGAACATGAAAATTTGTGGAAAAGTTGGAAATTTTGAAGAAAAACCTAGAAATTGCATTCTTGGATTTGGACCACGAATTTGAGCATGAAATTAGAGTAAATTGTATTTTAAAGTTAGGAAGGCTATAAGTAATCATTATCTTTGAAAAATTTCGGAATTCGAGCATGTGGGCTCGCGGGTAATTTTGTCAACTTTTCGAGCGGAGTTGGGAATTTATATAAATTAAATTGTAATAAGTATTGGAGTTTATTTTCATTGGTATGACCGTTATTTGGATAGTTTTGGGGTGTTGTTTTATATAAATTGAATTGTAATAAGTTTTGGAGTATATTTTCATTGGTATGCCCGTTATTTGGATAGTTTTGGGGCGTTGTGCATCAATTTGAGTCGTCGGAGGGGCTTGGAGGCCGGTTATGAATCTTCGGAGCGAGGTAAGTCTCCTTTCTAACCTTGTGAGGGGGAATTGTCCCCATATGTGAACAAATTAAATATATGCTACTATTTGTGGGGGATATGTACGTACGAAGTGACGAGAGTCCGTGCGTAGCTACTCTTATGCTTATGTCCGAGTAGTCTAGGACCCAAAAGCATGTTTTATTTGCCGTACTTGTAACTTTACTGATGAGACAAAAATATTTTAACCTTATCGAACTTGCAAATGAATTTCGAGAAAAGATTTAAATACTATCCTTGTGACCATTAAAAAGAGAAATTGTCATTTTCTTGAGTAATTGTTTTCCCGATATAGTCGGGGTGGACTGTTTGCATGCGTATGCTTATGTGTGACCGCTTTGAAATTTATATTCTACGAGCGGGGTGATTTCTTCCACTACTCTCATGGGAGCGGCCGTACGCCAAGCAGGTTAATAGATGCATCTATGGTTCGCGCCGTTCAACCCTTCGGCAGTGCACAATTTACATTTATGTTGGTTCGGGCCGTTCGACCCTCAACATTGCTTACACATGATATTTACTGCATATTTGCTGTGATTTTTACCTGATTATTGGCCTGGAAATTTTAAATTGTCAACTGAAATGACTAGGATTTACGAATATTAAATGTGAAAGAAGTTGCTATTTCTTGTCGCTACTTGTTAAATTGCCTATAATATCCATGTTTAGTATCACACTTGATTTCATTAAATTGACCTCTAGTAAGTGTCAAATTCGACCTCTCGTCACCACTTCTTTGAGGTTAGGCGGGATACTTACTGAGTACATATTGTTTTCGTACTCATGATACACTCTCTGTGCATTCTTATTGCACAGGTACATTCATAGCTAGTGGCCCTGCTTGACGCAGTGATGTGGTTGACTTGGAGACCTAGATGAGCTGCACCATCCGGAGACGACCCGCAACCGACAGAGTCTTCCTCATGTGTATTGTATTTTATTTTAAATTCTTGTCCAATTTGTATTCCGGACAAGTATTGTAGTACATGTATAATTCCTAGAAAAATTTGTTCATGCACTTCTGACACCGGGTTTTGGGATAATTGTGGGATTTATTCACTATTTAAATTTGTTAATATATTATTGTTTACTCAGTGGAAGTCCTCTAATTATTATTTAAGAAAATAAAAAAAGAATGACTACGAGAAATTTAAAATAAGGATTTACTTTATTTATTAAGTGTTGGTTTGCCTGACAGTGGGGTCGGGCGCCATCACGACCTTAATGGATTTTGGGTCGTGACAGAGCATGCCTATAGATTTGTCAACTGATAATATCTAATAAGCGACATAGTAGCGTCTGGTACTTACCAATTGGTAATTTAGAAATTATAGGTCTAAAAATGGCTTGCGCATTTGAATCAGATCATCCAGAAACCATGCCTATAGAGTTTACCAACTGCAATCCCTTCAATTATGAAAATTGGCTAATATGTAAAAAAAAATTTGCGTGCATTTATTTGCCTAACTCCAGAGGCTAGTGTGAGCCTTTAATTGGATTTAATTGCAGTCCTATTTGTTTTGAATTGTCCCCTAGTTTTAACATTTTTGAGCATCCTAAGTCAAGTCTAGAACCACCCAAAAATGGAGGTCTAAATGCCTTCTGGACCATAGGTATGGGAAGGGTAATGCACGCATAAGGCACAATTTAGAATCAACTAGTACACTTTAGGTAATAACTTAAAGATAGTAATCGGGTAGCAGGAGATGATAGCCTGTGCCCGCTAAATAATACGAGTAACACCCCATCTTGAGGGAGTTACGAAGTATTATTTATGTTGCACGGGGTGATCCTTTCGGCTAAAAAACTTAGGACCCCCATCTTATCTTTGAATCAAGTGTTTGTATTTTTCAAAGTTTTTTGATAATAAAACTTCCCAAACTTCTTGTTTCTCTCTATCTTTGATTGTCTGAATAATTCATATAATTCGAGTTCGGTCGGGACCCACAGAGCTGGACCTCGAAGAGTGCCTAGCACCTTCTCTTCGAGGTAATATCGAGCCCTGGCCCGATCTTTGGTGATGCAAACTAGTCAAACTCGAGTCATATGCAAATAGGTGCCCTAACGCATCTTAAAATTTTTAGGTGGCGACACTCCTCTTTTAGTACCTCCTTAAAAGAGTTGTCACGCGCAAAAACCCGATTTCGCGAGAAAAAGGGGTGTGACAGTTATCTCTATTACACAATTGTGATACACTAGTTAGATTGTATTTTAGCACATTTATTAAGTAGACATTCTCAATAGAGTAAGAATCATTCTTACCTACCTGTCCAAACCCAATGATCTCACCTTTGTTCCCATTAACAAAGGAGACATTACCTCTTTTGAGTTCCTTAAGTGAAAGGAACTGGTTCTTGTTTCCTGTTATATGCCTTGAGCCACTATCCATGTACCATATTTGGCTTCTCCCCTTCACTTGGACCTACAAAAGGAAATCAGGGGTTAGTCTTAGTAACCCGAACTAGTTTGGGTCCCTTTCTGTTGGCAAAAGGATGAATTAATATCTTTTTAGCCCAACTTGGTAGCCTATTCTTCCCTTGAACAAATTCTTTTGTTCTTTTGACTTGCCTTTTATTTTGCAGTAAATTCACTTTTATAGTGAACTATTTTACCACAGTGAGTGCAATATTTTTCTTAGGGAGTGTAAGGTACTTGCTTTTGGGATCCCATTTAGGTGGAAGATTCCCAAAGCCAAGCCCTCTTATATTGCTACTATGATGTTCCTATATCCATGAAAGTGCATCGGAGGACCTGTTCCGTTTACATGTTCTATCTAACTCATGCTTAACCTTAGTCAAGTCCTCCTTCAGGATTCTTACCTGCTCATCCTTCTTATACAACTCATCTTTTAGTTTACCTACGTTTTCTTCTAGAGTAAGTTGTGTGCAATCAGTTGTCCTCTTAACTGTTCTTAATTTCAATATTAGATTTTCAGATCTAAGTTCTTGGACATTTGACTCAAGTGCATAAATCTGGTTCTTTAAAGTAGTATTTTCACTTACAGTTTCACTAACCCTAAGTTCCAGATTTTAACACTTTGCTTTAAAAATGACACATTCCTTAGACAGTTGTTCCTTTTCATTGTTTACATCCTCAGATTCATCAATTAAATCTAGAAGTAACTCAGGTATCCTTTCTTTAGACAAACATTTAATCTTGTCTTTGAGATGAATTACACATACCTCAGTTTCCTCGTCATATTCTCCAATGGTCGTAAGTGTTTGTTCATCTCCATCTTCATCATCTGAACTTTTATCTGAGCTTTCTCCCCAAGCAGCACAACCTTTGTTGATCCTTTGTTCTTCTTGGGTTGAACTTGTTCCTTCTTCATGTTTGTTTGTTCAGCTCTTTCCATCTTCCATTCAATTTCCCATTGAGGGTAGTTCTTAATGTGGTGATCATTCTTACCACACTTGTAGCATCCCTTATTGATTTGCTTTTCAGGAACCTTTGGCTTGCTGTAGCTCCCACTTATTGAAGTACCCTTTCCTCTCCTTAGGTACTTCTTGAAGTCTTTTGTGATCATAATCATTTCATCATCTTCTAGATCAAAACCTTTAGTGATTCTGAGTGTCAGACTCCTTTCCTTCTTGGGTATATCCATCTTCATGGTTTGCCTCCTAATTTCATAAGCAGTGAGATTTCTAATTAGCTCATCCAACTTAAGGGTGGTAATGTTCTTTGATTCCTGAAAGTTAGTGATTTTGCTCTCCCAAGTAACTGGCAGAACCCTTGTCAAAATCTTCTCAACTCTGTTTTGTTCAGGAATAATCCTTCCAAGAGACATGAGTTGATTTGTAAATGTAGTGAACCTTGTATACATCTCTTGGATGGTTTACCCTTCCTTCATTGTAAAATTCTCATATTGAGAATATAGTAGAGTTCCTCTGGACCTCTTCACCTGAGGTGTTCCTTCATGGGCCACTTGTAGAGTGTCCAAAATTTCCTTAGCAGTGGTACAACTTTGAATTTTTCTGTACTCGTCTAGACCAAGTCCACACACAAGCCATTTCTTAGCTTTAGCATTCTTCTCCCATTTCCTCAAGTCCTCAGCAGTGCAGTCAACTATTATCTTTGGCATATCTACACCTTCATCATTTTTCTTCATGGTATCCAGACGACCATCAATGACAATGTTCCGTAGCTCATAGTCCTCTCCTATTATGTGGTCTCTCATTATGTTTTTCCACCAGGAGTAGTACTGGCGTTGAAGAGTGGTGGCCTAGCAGTGGATTTCCCTTCCCAGGTTCCAGGTGGTGCACTCATCTTGATATTCTCCTAAGGTGTTGGCCTCTTCAAGGATAACCTGCTCTGATACCAATTGATGTTTTATACTTCAATACCACACAAGAGAGGGGGTGATTTGTGCGGTGTCCAATTTTTCGCTTGAACTGATTATGGAAGGACTTGACTCTTCTGAGTGTTCCTTAACCTACTATTGTTGAAATAATAAATGCGGAAAGTAAAGAACACAAGTATTTTACTTGAAAAACACCCTGCGCAAAAGGTGAAAAAATCACGACCTACTTCTTAGTAGGATTTTCCCAAACACTCCAGTAAGTCACTAAGCCAAAACAACATTTACAACACATTTTTGTAAACTTAAGGATTAACTCTAATCCCGTTGTGACAACCGGCCTCTAACTGTTGCCACAACTTCAATTTAACTCTAACTTGAATATTCTGAGTACCTATTATAACTTTTTCTAGATAAAACTAAAAGGTACAATATGAAAACACCTACTACAATTGAACTAGAATAAAATATAGACACTTGGAACTGGTTCTTCTATCTGGTTCATCTAGCTTCTGGTTTGCACACTTGAATCACACACGAATTGCTTGCAAAATGCCTTGCTATTTTGCTCTCAATTCACTTTTAACTTCAGCTTTTGTGCATGCCTGTGAATGAGAACATCCTGCAATATATGGATTTAATAGATGAAGAAACAACTAGAGTTATAATGTTACTCTTCCTTGGTGGAAGAGTTCTAGTTGTTCTCAACTTATAACTCCTCCCTTATCTTGGATAGTGTTCTCTTTGAGTAAGAAGTCCTTCTCATTATCAATTATGCAACCTTTTCGATCAGGAAATATCAATTATACAAAGTTAAGCTTATCTCCTTCACGTGCATCCCATGTGCTTGAATATGCCCGTGTCTATGCACACAAGGGATGGACCTGGTTCATGCCTGAACTTCATTTGTCAATCTTCAAAACTAAATTTCAATTGGGCCAACAAATTGGTAGATGACCAAAACATTGAAGTTTTAGATCTTGGTGTCTAGTTTTCAGAAAGTTAAACCATTTGTTATTCGGGGTTTTGTACAAAATGTTATGACCATTATACTAGAGCCTGTTCGAAAGAGTTGAAGAAGGCTACTGGAAAACTTTGTTCTTCGCGATCGCGGGAAAAGGGCCGCAATCGCATAGAGTAAAAAAATGCTGGAAATTTTTTTTGCTTCGCGATCATGGGAGTTTGGCCACGATTGCATAGGGTAAATGACTGGGCAACATATTTATGTTCTGAAAATAGGACTTTCCCATTTTCCATTTTTAACGATTTGGAGATCGGGAAAGGGAGATTGTTGTGAGATTATCAAGAGAAAATATTGGGGTAAGTGTTCCTTATCCTATATTGATTATAATTTATGATTACATACTTAACTACATCAGGAATCCGTTGATTAATGGAAGAAAAAAATCTGATTTTAAAATCTTCCAAAAATGTAAAATGAAGATTTGAAAGGTAATCCGATGTCGGAATTTGATAATTTTTGTATGGTTGGACTCATCTCGGAATGGGTTGTCAGATTTTTGGAGTTTCGTCGGGTTCCGTGACGCGGGCCCCACTTCCAACTTTTCGAGCGGAGTTGGAAGTTCTTATAAATTGTTAAAATACAAGTATTTGAGTATATTTTTTATTAATTTGCACGTTGTTTGACTAGTTTCGGATTGAACGGCACCAAGTTGGGGCTTTAGAGAGAAATTGTGAATGCAAAGTGGGCTTTAAGATGAGGTAAGTCCCTTTTCTAACCTTGTAAGAGGGAATTAACTCCATAGCTGAATTGATTTAATATGTGTTTCTATTTGTGGGGGGCTACGGACGCACGAGGTGACGAGAGTCCGTACGTAGCTACTAATTATGCTTATGTTCGGATAGTCTAGGACCCAAATCATGTTATACTTGCGATGTTTTCACTCTACTTGTTAATTTAATTGCTTAGCTCATATTGAAATTGATAAATGAATTGTAAAAGGTTAAACTTTATTTACGTGAGTTTTGGATGGGTGACTTGACCGTTAATGAGAATTGGATCTTTCTTTTGATATTAGCCTCTTAATAAATCTTGAATCGATTGTTTTAATGTATTTTTCTCTTCTTGTGGAGCACCTCGGTAGTAGATAGATGCATCTATGGTTCGTGTCGTTTGACCCTCGGCAGTGCACATTTTATATATTTGTAAGTTGGATCGGGTCGTACGACCTCGACATAATTCGTGCGTAGTAACTCTTGGAGTCCAATTATAATTGATATTGTTTCATTGGCTTGAGAGATAAAATTTGTTAAATAATGGAAATAAATTTTGGATTTAATTATTAGGGAAATGATTTTTTATTTATTTCTTGTTATTGAGGTTTAAGCGGTATTTATGTAATCCATGCTTAATTATAAGATCAGTACTTTATTGTTAGCCCATAGTAAGTGTCGAAGAAGACCCCTCGTCACTACTTCTTTGAGGTTTGACTAGATACTTACTGGGTACACATTGATTTATGTACTCATGCTACACTTGATGCACATTTTGTGCAGGTACATACATGTCTAGTGGTCTTGTGGGCGTAGAGGCGCGACTATTGCGAGGACTTAGGTGAGTTTCATCCCATGTTACGAGTCTGCAGCACACAGAGTCTCCATTAGAGTTATTTACATTTTTCATGTCTAATTTGTATTGTAGACAGATGTCGTACGTTATCATATTTCCTAGTTAATGCTCATGCACTTGTGACACCGGATTTTGGGGATGCTTATGGGTTGCTCATCGTTGTAGTTTTGTGAAAGATATTATCATTTGTCCTTCAAATTCTATTCATACTATTTAATTAATGAAAATTATGATTTCAAAGGAATAAAAATGAGAAATTAGGTGGATCAAACATATTTGGCTTGTCTGGCGGCGGTGTTAGGCGCCATTACGACCTATAGTGCATTTTGGGCCGTGAAATTAATAATTTTAAAATCCTAAATATTAGGATTTCATATGTTTTACATATAAGGAAAGTTTTAATAATCAAAATTTTAGTTGAATTCAAAGACCTAAATATTAGGAAAATAGTGAAATAACTACTTTGTCCAACGTGAAATCGATTTTTAAAGGGTAAAAAAGGAGAACGATATTTCGCTAAGAGGTTTCGTGCTTTTAATATAGTATGGATATAAATAAATAGATATAGATTATACTCTCTAAAATTGACTAAAAATTGACTAAAATTGCCACATAAAGGGGAGGAAGTAAAAGTCTTTATAAGACTCCGATCGCGAACCATAAGCTGGTCACTCTCGACTAATTATGACTTTTCTGATTTTATAAGAGTTCATTACTTAGTTTTTGCAAATCATTTGAGGACATTTCTGATAGTATCAACTTCAAAGCTAGTACCATTAGGAGTAAAGTTTGTGGGATCTTTCTATCAAAATGGGATGATGATTGGAAATTCTTTAATTATTGTTCTACTTAATTCATTTCGTTCATTTCATAAAGATACCGCAATTCTTTCCATGAATTCTTCTTCCTTATCATCAGTACAAGTAAATATAGCCAATGGGGTTGATGTATAGTCCTACATAAAAACCCAAATCATTATCAAAGTCTCGAAAATATGTATTGCTTAATGGCAATGGAACCGTAAAGAAACCATTCAAAGGAAAGATGAGAATTGATTCCTCTAATAACGGGACTGAAGCCTGCACGACGCACTGCAACCCTAATCAGGTTTCCTCTGGTAAGATGTTTAGAAAATTAATTAGTTTAAATGATATATTAGAAAGGGTAAGAAAGTCATATTTTTATATTAATGCTGTAGAAAAATGTCACAAAAAAAAAAACGATAATAATACTGCAATAATATTATTTGTAAGAAGATATACAAATTGGCTTGAGTCGTGCTGGGCACTGTTCTAAGAAACTATTTCAGCAATGTGAAATATTTTCTCAGGATTAAACAAGCACATCTGTATTTATTTAGAGGATACAGGAATCAACAAAATTAAATAATACCAGCAAGTTTGGAATGAACAAATAAACACAGGTTATTACAGAAATTGGAACACACAAAAGGCTAGGTGTAATTGGAATGAGAAGGCTTGTAGTGATGATTACTAATCATTAGCAATCATAAGAGAACAAAATATTTGTTGGTGTATCTTCGGATGGTATAGAAAGTGAGTATTAATAGTTGTAAGAATTGTGTAAGAAAATGACAAGTGTTCATCTACTTGTCAAAAAATTTTCATGCAAAGAGACAAGTGTTATGTCTCCTCTGCCACTTGGTAATTGGCTTATGCCACTTACCCAAAACCAAGATAAAGGATGCCACATGCTGGATATTGGAATAGATTAAAGATACTTGTGGAATTTCTCATATGCATAGTAGCCACTTAGAAATACATAGGACATTTGTAAAATAAAAGAACACTTGGCTATTTAAGATTTTCAAATTACTCCCACAATCTCCACATAATTTCAAAATTTTATAGGAAAAGGATAAATAAATGGAAGAATTAACAACTTGCTAGATTTGCATGGTCCAAATATAATAGGTTTGATGTCTTCTGGACTATGAACCAAATTTAGAAAAATAAAATTTAACTCACATAATTACTGGTGAAATGTAATATTTATATGAACCAATAATTCTTATTGTAAGTCAGATTTTATCAATCACATTTTGACCCCCGGTAATTTTGTTGTTCAATGCGGTTTTTTCGCCCAATAGGCCATGCACGTGCCTGGTTATTCATGAGAGCTCTAGAGACTAGGCCAAAATCTCGTAGGAGCGGCCCACTGCACTCTCATAAAGGTAAATTCATCAAGTGTATACTACTTATAAATACACCATCCATAAGGACTATGAATTTCATTAAGAGTTATAACTCAGCGTCTCAATTAGTAGTAGTCAAGCACTCTCTTTTAGTGCTTCAGTGCCAATATTGACTTGTTATTATCCATATGAACCTACTTCATAGGATCTCCAATCACATAAGTTAGGTTACCATATCTATTTACAACATGTCGGCCTTAACCCCGTCTCTTTTGAGGTTTGAAGAATTAATTTTCTTCCCACAGTTTTAGGCAGAGGATCGGGAAAATTTATCTCTGACTTCACATAGTCAATGGAAATTATTCCATCTAAACAGCTTTTTTATGACATCATGTCTCAATTTCATGTGTCTACTTTTACAATTATAAGATTTATTCTTTGCTACAACCATTGCCGCTTGGCATTCACAGTGTATAGACATAGGAGGCAATACGTCCTTTATTAAAGGGATATTAGCTAAGAAGTTTCTTAGCCACTCAGCCTCAGAACCAGCTAACTCCAGACTTACAAACTCTGATTCCATAGTCGATCTAGAAATGATCGTTTTTTAGCTGATTTCTACGATATTGCACCACCACCAAAGGTGAATACATAACCACTGGTGGATTTTGTCTCTTCTGAATCAGAGATCCAGTTTGCATCACTGTACCCTTCTAGGTAGGAGGAAATTCCCTATATAGGATACTATAATTCATGGTTCCTCTCAAATATTTCATTAGTCTATCTAATGCAGCCCAATGCTCTCTGTTGAGATATGAGTATATCTACTCAGCCTACACACAAAATAGGCTATATCAGGCCTTGTAAAATTCATTAAATGCATCAGACTCCCAATAATCTGCGCATATTTAAACTGAGCAACTGTGTCACCATTATTCTCTTTCAACTGAGAGTTAGCATAAAAAAGAGTGCTCACAGATGTGACATTAAAATATTCAAACTTCTTAAGAAATCTCTCTAACATAATATTCTTGTGATAACATTATTCCATCTTTACTCATAACTTTAATTACCAATATTGTATTTACTTCACCCTGATCTTTCATATCAAAATTAGCAGACAAAAATAATTTAGTACTTTGCACAATATTTAAACTTGTACCAAATATAAGCATGTCATCAACATACAGACATATTATCACATAATCATTGCCTACCACTTTATTATAAAGACATTTATCCACCTCAACTGAAGAAAACAGTCTCTCAGTAAGACTTGTTCAAATTTGTCCTACCACTGCTTAGGAGCTTGTTTAAGGTCATAAAGAGATTTAATTAATTTACAAACATTATTTTCTTGTCCAAGAATGACACAGTCTTCAGGTTGAACCATATAAATTTCTTCTTCTAAATCACCATTTAGAAAAGCAATTTTGACATCCATTTGGTGGATAAAAAGCTTACGAATTGAAGCTTAGGCAATTAAAACTCGAATAGAAGAAATTCTAGTCACTAGTGCAAATGTATCAAAATAATCTATATTTTGTTTTTGAGAAAATACGTTTACTACTAACCGAGATTTATATTTATCTAAAGATCCATCAGTATTAAATTTCTTTTTGAAAATCCATTTACAACCAGTAGGTTTTGTACCAGGAGGTAAATAAGTTAAAATTCATGTATTATTTTTCAAAATAGAATCGATTTCATTTTTTATTGCCTCCTTCCAATATTTAGCATCTGAAGAAGATATAGCTTCAAAATAATTTGATGATTCATTATCGACAATAAAAGTTTGAAAATCATTTCCATAAGAAACATATTCTTTCCTAGGCCTTTTGCTCCTTCTCAGTTCCTCATTAAAGGTAATTTTATTATTTGTTTCAACAGGTGTATGAGAAATTTTATTAGATAATGGATAAATATATTCAAATAATTCAGCATTCTTTGTCTCAAATATAGTATTGCAATCAAGCACATCACTTTTTAAAACAAGAAATCTATATGCAACACTATGTTCAACATATCCAATAAGCATGCAATCAACAATTTTAGAACCTATTTTTCTCTTTTTAGATTCAGGAAAAAGGACTTTAGCAAGGCCCACCACACTTATAAATATTTCAAGTTAGGTTTATATCCCCTCCAAAATTCATACGGAGTTTTCCCATTTCTTCTATGTCGTATTCTATTTCGTAAGTGACATGCAAATAAAATAACTTCACCCCAGGAACTATCAGGAGCATTAGAACTAACTAACATAGAGTTCACCATCTCTTTCATTGTTCTATTTTTCCTTTCATCTACTCCATTTGACTCAAGTGAATAAGGCGGACTCACTTTATCACGACTCAATTTCATTATAGGCCGCGATGGCATCCAACTCTGCTGGTAGGCAAGCCAACACTGATAAATCTAGTGGTTTCCACTTTTAATCTGTTTAGAAGTTGTATAACATTCCTCATTGATAAATTTTTTGAAATTTACGGCTGTAAAGTGATTAAAAAAAGCAGATGAGTGCAAAATCCAAGTCATAACAATAACCCAAAATCATAAGTCTACTAGTGTGTGTGCCAAGACCTGATGTCACAAGTATATGGGCATTCTAGTAGAATATACAAAAGAATACTTGTCTAATGTCTGAAGGAAATAAAAAGAAATATAAATCCAAAAGAGACACTCTGGCTGCTGCTGAATGGCTCGGAAGGGCAGCTCACCGTGTACTCTCGAGCTAGAAGTCAAGCGTGCGCGCCGGAATAGTAACCAGATGCACCTGCTTCAGATCATGCATATCAAGTGCAGAAGTGTAGCATGAGTACATAAACAACATGTACCAGTAAGTATCTAGTCTAACCTCGAAGAAGTAGTGACGAGGGTTCGACTTCGACACTTACTAAGGGCCAAAAACATAAAAATATGAAGTTCTAATTAAGCATGAAATATACAATAATAATAGAGCTCAACAAGAAGTAAGTAAAAAAATATTTCTTTCAAGTAAGAAGCAAATCATTTCTCTCATCTATTCCTTTCACCATTCAAGTTCGTGAAACATTATTAAATATAAAAAGAATCCAGGTATCACTATGCACGAGTTAGGCTGAGGACATACGACCCGATCCAAATATACATAATAATATGTTGTGCACTATCGAGGGTCGAACGGCCCGAACCGTATAATATATCAATAAATCCTGCCGAGGCGAACAACCGGCTCCCATTAGAGCAGTGGAAAGTTACCCCGCTTGCGGAATATATTTGCAAAGCGGTTGAACATAGATGTTCTCAATTTATCATAATGTTTCTCAATATTTTTTCGAAATAGGAAATTCAACTTGGAACCTTAAAATATTGAAATTCTCGACCTTCACTTTAAATCCAACAAGTATCAAACATAATCAAGCAACGATATCAATAAAACATGGTGTAAGCCTAAGTCTAACCCGGACATAAGCATGAATAGTAGCTACGCATGGACTCTCTTCACATAGTGCACGCGTAGCCCCACAAATAGAAGAAAATTTTGATTTAAGTTCACCTATGGGGTTAATTTCCTCTTACAAGGTTAGAAGAGAGACTTACCTCGTCTCAAGGCCTACTTTCCGGTACAAGAATGTGCTCACACCCTCAATTCGGTGCCGAATCAACCCAAAACTAATCAATAGTAGATAAACTAATCAATACATACTCAAACTTCACCCCGAGCCCACGTGCCCGTATTCCGGAAGTGTTCGAATAAAGTTGTTACCCATAAACTTAGGAACAATAATATATGATTTTATCAAATCCCATAGCCATTTTCGTGGTAAAATCCCAATTTTACCCAAAACCTAGGTTTTCACCTAAACCCTTGATTTCACCAATTTTTACATGTTAATCTACCCATAATATATGTATTTAATTCATGTTGTGTAGAAATTACTTACCTCAAAGTGCTAGGTGAAAACCCTCTTCCAAAAGATCTAAAAATCGCCCAAGAGATGAAATAAAAGTGAGATAAATGGCCTAAGTCGCGCATTCAATGAGCTGGGCACATGCCTCTGATGTTACATTTGTGACACCGGGTTTGCAAATGTGAGGCTCACAAATGCGACGAAACCATCGCAAATGCGAACCCTGGGTTTCAACTGCTGAGGTCGCAAATGCGATGAAAGTGTCGCAAATGCGAACACTGCCGAGGTCGCAAATGAGGCTTAGGTGTCGCAAATGCGAACACTGCCCAAGTCGAGCTCCTTCGCAAATGCGAAGGTCTTTTCACAAATGGGAGGTTCGCAAATGGGAACTATTTCTCGCATTTGCGAGACCTGCAGCTCCAGCACTCACCAGAAAAACTGATGTGTTTTTCAACTCCTACCACATGTTCGAAACTCACCCGAGCTCTCGGGGCTCCACATCAACTACCTATACAATTCTAATAACCTCATACAAACTTTCTCTAGCGATCAAAACACGGAAATAACATCAAAAACTACGAATCGGACGCCAAAACTCATGAATTGACTCATGAATTGAAAAACTTCCAAAAAGACTTCCGGTCGTGTGATTCCTATCAAATCAACTCGAAATTACCCCAAATTTTGCATAAAAGTCTTAAATGACGTTACAAAACTATTCTCGATCTTAGAATTCTGTTTGGACGCCGATATCACCAAAACCCGCTCCAAACCAAATTTAAGGAACATCTAAACCTTCAAAGAACCAACTTTCGATATTAGGCGCCAAAACGCTCCCGGGTCATCCAAAACCCGATCTGAGCATATTTCCAAGTACTAAATCACCATACGAACCTATTGGAACTGTCAATTCCTGATTCCGAGGTCGTTTACTCAAAATATTGACCGAGGTCAAACTTAACCTTTTAAGGCCAACTAAAGGAACCAAATGTTCTGATTTCAACCCAAACCCTTCCAAATCTCAAACTAATAATCCCCATAAGTCATAAAACAGTAAAAGGACATACAGAGAGTCTTATTTAGGGGAACGAGGTTCTAGAAAGCAAAACGACCGGTCGGGCCGTTACATTCTCCACCTCCTAAACAAATGTTCGTCCTCGAACGGGTCTAGAATCATACCTGGAGTGCTGAACAAGTGAGGATATCTTCTCAGCATGTCCTTCTCGGACTCTCAAGTCGCCTCCTCTACTGGTTGGCCCCTACACTGGACCTTTACCGCGGGAATCCTCTTGGATCTCAATTGGCGTGCCTATAACCAATGGCAACTAGCTCCTCTTCATAACCCAGACTCTAATCTAACTGAATCGTGTTGAAGTCTAACACATGTGACAAGTCGGGAGGATACCTACGGAGTATCAACACGTGGAAAACCAGATGAACTCCCCATAAACTAGGAGGCAAAGCAAGCTCATCAGCAACCTCCCCTACTCGCCATAATACCTCAAATAGGCCTATAAACCTTGGGCTCAACTTGCCCTTCTTTCCCAACCTCATGATTCCTTTCATCAGCGAGTCTTTCAAGAGAACCTTCTCGCCCACCATAAATGATAATGTCACAACCCAATTCCATTATAGCTCGTGATGGCGCCCAACATCGTTGTTAGGCAAGCCGACACTAATTAAACTAGTGGTTCCCATTTAACTAGATTACTAAGTAGATAACACTTTATCATTTATTAAAAAGATTTAGAAAATTTTCAAATGGAACATAAATTAACTGAACCAAATGAGTACAAATCGTAATCATGTAAACAAATACAAAATCATAAGTCTACTAATGTGTGTGCCAAGACCTGGTGTCACAAGTATGTGGGAATTCTGGTAGAATATACAAAAGAATACTAGTCTACTGTCTAGAAAAAGAAATAGATAGAAATGAGCAAAAGAAAGATTCCAGATACTGCAGAACAGCTAGAAAAGTAGCTCACCATGAACTCTCTAAGTGCAAGTCAAGCATGCGCGCCAGAGTGATAACCAGATGCACCTGCCTCAGATCCTGCACATTCAAGTGCAGAAGTGTAGCGTGAGTACATAAACAACATGTACCCAGTAAGTATCTAGTCTAATGTCAAAGAATTAGTAACGAGGGATCGACTTCGACACTTACTAAGGATAAAAAACGTAATAATACGGAGTTCTAATTAAGCGTGAAATATACAACGATAATAGAGATCAACAAGACGTAAGTAAACAAATCATTTTTCTAAGTAAGAAGCCAAAATCATTTCTCTCATCTATTCCTTTCACCTTTCAAGTTCATGAAACTTTATTAAATATAAAAGGAAATTCCGGTATCACTACGCACGAGGTATGCCGAGGACGTACGGCCCGATCCAAATATACATAATAACATACTGCGCATTCCCGAGGGTCGAACGGCCCGAACCATGTAATATATCAATATCCTGCCGAGGCGAACGACCCGCTCCCATGAGAGTGGTGGAACTTTACCCCGCTCGCGGAATTATGTTTGCGAAGCGGTCGAACATAGATGTTCTTAATTAATCATAATATTTCTCAATATCTTTTGAAATAGGAAATTCAACTCGGAACCTTGCGTTATTGAATTTCTACTACTCCACTTTAAAACCAACAAGTAGTAAACATAATCAACAAAGATATCAACAAATCATGGTGTATGCCTAAATCTGACCGGACATAACCATGAATAGTAGCTATGCACGCACTCTCGCCACATCGTGTGTGCGTAGCCCCCACAAATAGACACATTATGATTTAAGTTCACCTAAGGGGTTAATTCCCCCTTACAAGGTTAGAAAAGAGACTTACCTCATCTCAAAGCCCACTTCCCAATTCAAGAACATGCTCAAACCTCCAAATTTGGTTCCAAACGACTCGAAACTAGTCAAACATTATATAAATCAATCAATTTATGCTCAATAGCCCATATTCCCACTATCAAAGTGATTACCTAACCCTAAATGTAAGATTTCTAAAATTCACCCTCAGGCCCACGTGCCCAGATTCCTAAAATTTTTGAAGAAAGTTGTTACCCATAACCTTAGGAACATAAATATATGAGTTTTACTAATATCTATAACCAATTTTGTGGTAAAATCTCATTTTTATCAAAAACCTTTAAACCCTTGATTTTCACTAATTTTTTACATGTTAATCTACCTTAATCTATGTATTTAACTCATGTTGTATAGAAATTACTTACCTCAAAGTGCTAGGTGAAAGCCCCCTTCCAAAAGCTCCAAAAATCGCCTAAGTCTTGCATTATAGGAGTTGGGCACAGGGCTCTGATGTCGCATTTTGCGACACCAGGTTCGGAAATGTGAGTGTTGCAAATGCGACAAAATCCTCGCAAAGCCTGGCTCTAGCTACTAAGGTCGCAAATGAGATGATTTCCTAGTTCGCAAATGCGACTCAGATGTCACAAATGAAAAAGTCCCAGGTTGAGCTCCTTCGCAATTGTTGAGTTCTTCTCGCAAATGTGAGGTTCGCATTTGCGAGACCTGTAACTAGTGCTAGGAAACACCAAAAATCTAGTGCGTTTTCATCACTTCCAAACGTCTAAAACTCACCCAAGCCCTTGGGGCTCCACACCAACTACCCACACAGGTCTAATAACCTCATACAAACTTGCTCGAGTGATCAAAATATGAAAATAACTTAAAACTATGAATCGCATGCAAAAATGCATGAATTGACTCATGAAATTCAAAAACTTCCAAAAGGACTTCCACTCATCTGATTCATATCAAATCAACTCGGAATGACACCAAATTTTGCGTGCAATTCTTAACTGCTTATGGAACTTTTCTCGGTCTCAAAATTTTGTTTGGACCTCGATATCACCAAAACCCTTTCCAAACCAAGTTTTAATGAACTTCAAGAACAAATTTTTGATATTAGGCGCCGAAACGCTCCCGGGTCATCCAAAACCCAAACTAAACATATGCCCAAGTCCTATATCATCTGTCAAGCCCCAAGCCTGGGGGCGAGACCGGCACCCGGTGCCTCATCTATCCTTGTGTACCAACTTGCGACTAAGGGACTCTGGACGTATAATGTCATACTTTGGCCAGGGGCCACATTGCAAGACAAATTGCAAAGCAAAATATAAAACTAAATGGAAACTAACGCTGACTAAATGTCAATATATGAAGCTGGGCTGGCAAGGCCATTATAACTACTACAACTGACAAGCCAACAAAATATAGATACAAGGCCTACAAGCGCAACATACTGCACTAACTGACAGGACATATCTAAAAGCCTCTACTGTTGGATGTACTGTGATCGGAATAGAGCCCCGACCTACCCATCGCCTATATACATATATATATATATATATATATATATATATACACACATATATATATATATATACACAAACACACACATATATATATANAGACCTCTTCAGTAGGTGTTGCCTGAGTTTAGCTTTATCGGTCAGCTCCACGTTCTTCGGAGTTGCCGTGTCTAGAGTTTTGTGTAAATCATGTATATATATATATATATATATATATATATACATGATTTACACAAAACTCTAGACACGGCAACTCCGAAGAACGTGGAGCTGACCGATAAAGCTAAACTCAGGCAACACCTACTGAAGAGGTCTACCGATCTGTCTGTATGAACCTGCACGCATGAAATGCAACGTCCCCCGAAAAAGGGACGTCAGTACGAAAGAATCTACCGAGTATGCAAGGAAATAAAATAACTGAAAGATGAAACTGAACTGCCTTGGTATCGTGTTCATACCGTTGTATTGAATGATCCCGGTATAATAACTGAAGGCAACTGGAAGTCAAAGATAAGTTGAAGATATGTTTACCTGCTGATACTGACTCAACTCTCTCAATATAGTAAGTAAATTAGATGTCTGGCCCTATAAGGCTCGGTATATATGTATAACTGCTCTGCCGTAGTAGGCTCGCTCATAGGCACTCGGCAATACTAGGCTTTGTATCTCGACCAACTGCGCTCGCTCATAGGCTCTCGACCATAATAGGCTCGGTATGTATCTTACAATCTGATTAGAGGTTTCCCAATAGGGTCCTGCCCATCGATTATAGCTCGATGGTAATGAAAATACTGTAATACTGTATATATAGATTCTTTACTCTCTTGAATGGAAGAAGATAATACCCAATTGAAAATAAAGTAACACTAAGGAAGAATATTGTAACTTATGAGACTAGGAAAATATACGTAAATTTCGGAATATGAATTTTGCTTTATGCCTCGTTATTAAACTCATGTAATTACAAGATCATGCCAAAATGAAGGAAGGGCTTAGCCTTAACATACCTGGAGTAGGGAAGGATCCGTGTGATATTCTTGAGAAGGTTTACACCGTACTCCCTTAAAATTTCAAAACCTCACGTTGCTTACGATACTACGAAACCTCTGTTTGAATTATTAAAGATCCTTAGCTTCAGATGGCCTTCAACGCTGGCTTTAGGTGCCTTTTTCGTTAGCTTCAGATGGGCCTTTTCTATTCTCTCCAATGTTGAAGATATGCATCTCTTAATTCTTAAAATATATGTAGCCTCCTAATGTTTAAAAGATTTGTTTAAGAGATTTGTTTAATTCTCTCAAATTTTGAAGATATGCATCTCTTAATCCTTAAAAGATATATAGCCTCCTAATGTTTAAAAGATATTTTTAAGAGATTTGTTTAATTCTCTCAAATGTTGAAGGCTTTTCTTTTAATTTATTGCCACCTACCCAACATGACTAATGAGTTACTTGTTTTGGGTATTGACTTTCTGCCAGGTGGGGGTGGGGAGGGGTTTTAATTTTATCTCATAACCAATTAGTTAATTAGGTAATATCCCGTTACCCGATAATTAACCAATTACCCACATAATTAAGAATTATCTCAAATTACTTAAAAATTCTACTTATTTTTAATACACTTTATACATCATACTATTATGGTCCTATGGTACCTTGTATGGTGCTAGTCCATAAAGATCGGTTATTATCACTCGGATTGTATTTTATCCCAAATTGACAACCTTTAACGAAACTCATTTTCTTCTATTTTCTTATCTTCTATCCTTCACAAATTTACTCATCATGCGTTTGAAATAGCATAATGCTTATAATCTCAAGAAAATCTCATTCTCGAGTCTACGTTAATTAACTGAAGACAAAACTTTAACGTACGAAAAACGCGAGATGTAACATCCTTCCCCCCTTAGAAACATTCGTCCTCGAACGTCTACTCTTAGATACTTTGGGAAATTTTTTACAGAGTCTCCTCCGTACACTAGACTAAAACCACCCTGCACGCAATGAGAAAGCATGCTATACATGCCACACTTGGCCTCGCATAGCTGTCTATTATAAATTCTAAAAGACAAAAATAAGAACTTACTTGATGACCTACCGGCCTGAATAGAGCTGTGCTGAGGTATCCCACCTCGAGCCATATCTTTAGTTTAAAATAGGTGGGGGTATTTAGACTTCATTTCTTCCTACGCTTCCCACGTCATCTCTTCCACATTATTGCTTCTCCATAAAACCTTCACGGAGGCTATTTCCTTATTCTGTAGCTTGTGGATTTGTCGGTCTAGGATGGCAACCGAAATTTTCTCCTATGGCAAGTCCTCCGTAATCTGTACATCATCTGTGAGCACCACTCGAGTAGGATCACCAATGCACTTCCGTAGCATGGTTAACATGAAAAAACAGATGGACATACTCCAATTATGTGGGCAATTCTAACTCATAAGCTACTTGTCCCACTCTCTGAATGATCCTATAAGGCCCAATATACCGTGGGCTAAGCTTACCCTTCTTGCCAAACGTCATCACACCCTTCATAGGTGATACCTTTAAGAATACCCAGTCATTAACCCTGAACTCTAAGTCTCGTCGCTGCACGTCAGAATATGACTTCTGACGACTCTGAGCAGTCAACAGTCACTCCTGGATAAGCTTTACTTTTTCTATGGCCTGTTGAACCAGGTCCATATGTAATCAATATTATCCAACATCAAAACACTATATTGGAGATCTGCACTTACGCCCACCCAAAGCCTCGTACGAAGCCATCTGCATACTGGAGTGGTAATTGTTATTATATGCAAACTCGATAAGAGGTAGGTGTTCATCCCAAGTTCTTTTAAAATCCAACACACATTCTCATAACATATCCTCGAGCGTCTGAATTGTGTGCTCGGCTCATCCGTCAGTTTGTGGATGAAAAGTTGTGCTGAGATTCACGTGAGTTCCTAGACCTCTCTGAAATGACCTCCAAAAATATGCTGTAAACTGGGCCCCACGGTAATATATAATATATACTGGTACTTCGTGTAGTTGCACTATCTCCTTAATATATAATTTTGCATAACCTTTTACAGTATATGTATATTTGACCGGTAGGAATGAGCTGATTTCGTGAGCCTATCGACTATCACCCTGATGGAACTTACGATGAGAACGAGGTAAACCCATGATAAAGTCCATGTTTATCGCTTCCCATTTCCATGTCGGGATCTCTATGGTCTGCATTAGCCATTCGGGCTTCTGGTGCTCTATCCTCACCTGTTGGCAACTAGGACACTGAGCTACATACTATGTAATTTTCTTCTTCATATCGTTCCACCAATACACATCCTTAATGTCATGATACTTCTTCGTCGACCCAGGATGAATGGAGTACCACGAATGATGTGCCTCTGACATAATCCTATCTCGTAGCCCTACTACGTCTGGAACACACAAACGACCCCTGTATCTGAGAACCCCATCTCCTTTGAGCTCAAACAACGACTTCTTCTCCTGCGGAACTCGCTCTCTCAACTTGACCAACTCTGGATCCTCGTACTGCCTCTCCTTTACTTCAGTTATGAGGTATGATTTTGCAGTATTTTGGAGTACAACTCCACCATTGCCAGAGTGTCACGCCCCAAAATTGAGGGGCGCGACCGTCGCTCAACTGAGTAAACCTGACTGAGCAATCTTGTTAGATTTCGTTCTGCCCAAATTCATCTTTGAATAAAGAGGAGATGTACTCCATTTATCATACTCTGAAAATATTTTATTAACAACTTCCATTTTGTTTCCATTAGCAGTTTCCTCAATAACATCCAAACTATTACAATTTTTATAGATATGATGAAAAACATGTTTGCCAAATAGCAATATTTCTAATTCAATTCACAATATCAAACACTACCCAGAACCTGTCTACGGAGCCTCTAAGTACAATTGAAGAGTAATATGAAAATGCCGGCAACAAGGCTCCGGCTATACCTCAAAATACAAAGTACATGACACAGGACCCTGAAATAAAGTGGGGATCACCAAATTAGCTGAAAGGATCGTACCACTATCACTGATCACTGCCGCCTACCGTGGAACCACCTGTGATGTTTTATACTTCAATAGCACACAAGAGGGGGGGGGGGTGATTTGTGTGGTGTCCAATTTTCGAGTACTGTCTCAATAGAAGAACCTGGTTCTTCTTAGTGTTCCAACTTCTATGGGTGCAGAATAATAAATGTAGTAAAGTAAAAACAAAGAGATTTTTATGTGGAAAACACCTAGCTCAAAAGGTGAAAAAACCACGACCTACTCCTCAGTAGGATTTTCCCATACTCTTCACTACAACGCTGAGCCAAACAACATTTACAAAATAAACTCTTTTATAAACCTAGGACTAACTATAATCCCTTTGTAGCAAACTAGCCTCTAGCTAATTGCGACAAGCTTCAAGTTAACTCTAACTTGAACAGTGTGTACCTATTACAATTTCTTCTAATAAAGCTAAAAGATACAATATTAAATCACCTACTACAACAAACTAGACTCAAAAACAAAGAGATGGAACTAGTTCTTCTAGCTGGTCAGTAGCCTTTGTGTCGTACACGGATTCTTCTTGCAAAATTTCTCTGGTATTTTTGCTTTCAGTTCTTCCTTCAATTTTTTCTTTGTGCGAATGATTCTTCAGTAGGAATACTTCAACATTATATAGCGCCAGAGATTGAGATGTTTTTTCTAATGCAACTCTTCCTTGGTGGAAGAATTTGTGTTTATCTCAACTTCCTTCCTTTGTTTCTGTCCTTGTTGAACTCAAACTCTAACCTCTTATCAATTTGCAACCGTTTCGCATTAGGAGACAATCTCTTAGTTCATGGATAATTCACAGATCATGTTTATCTCCTGTGCATGACGGTTCTTGTGCCAATTGGTTCGTTCTAGATGTTTGCCCTGATGGACCTGGTTCAACTGGGTAGCCATTTGTCAATCTTCAAAACCATGCAGTGACTTGGGTTAACAAATTCCCCCTTTTTGATGATGACAAACTTTGTGCTCCACCCTGTATAAACTTCAAACACTTTGTATGGTTTTAAGCATTTATCATGGAGAGACCAGGTTCTTTAGGATATAAATATCACAACTTTTTCAAATTTTGAAAAATCACATATCTTCCCCCTTTTGGCATCATCGAAAAATTTCAAAATGATAAACTTACCAGAGTTGTTAACAATTACTCATGGACATTGAGGCAACTGCAGGTGCAAAACATGATTAATCATCAAAAGAAACCAATAAATCTAAGCTATCTAAGAAACTGAGACAAGTCAATAATAAACACAGCAGAATTCATATATTAGAATGCAATTCAAGCACCATACAAAAAAAACTAAAGTAGTCACTACCATGAGCAAAACAACAAAAAACAGAAACAGGACAAAACCCGAACTGGGCAATGCGGGGTTTTTGGTGGCTCTATAATTCCTAAGGTTGGGAAGGGGAATATGAGGTTGGGGTCTTGGATTGAAGGAGAGAAAGCATTTGTTGAAGAACACCTTCATTTTTCTCCTTCTCCTTGGCTAGTTCAGATCTGAGAGCATCCCGCTCAGCTTCAACCTCATGAAGGGGAGATTTCAATCGAAGGATCTCCACATCCTTTATCTCTCCTTCCTGCACCAATGACCTGACTTTGTTATTGACTGGCTGCTTTCTAGATGAGCCAGGTTCATCCTCAGGAGCATTGACAATATAATCACATGTCAGCAAAGTGTTCTTCCCAAAATAATCCTTAGCAGTAGCCATCTCAGCTTTCTTCACAGGAACCTCGAAGTGGGAAACCACAGCTACCAGAATAAATCCATAAGGAATAGTGTGTGTTTTGGTTCCAGTTACAAGTCTGTCCAAGAGTTGAATGATGAAAGCTGGCTAGTTAATCTGCTTTCCCCTGTACAGGCATTCCATAAGTGTTAAGTCCATGTAACTGGCGATGTGCCTACGCTCTTGTCTTGACAGCAAAAACTTGATCACAAATTCGAAGAATAGATTGTTCTAGGGCTTCATTTCATCTTGGGACACTGGCCTTGGCTCAGGTTTCTTCTCATTTTCACAAAAGAATCGGGTGATGTTGAGAGCTGAGGTCATTCCATCGAGACTGGCCATCTTTGCCTAGTGTAATCATCATAGCCCTCAACATGGATATTCAGAATCTCTACCAGCTCATTTGCATCAAATGTGATCTGAATTCCCTTGATTGTGGAGGTTATTCTGCCATCTTTCACACTTGCATTGGCCATAAACTCCACCAGTTCATTCCTTGCCAGCCTCTTTCCAGGTGAAGGACCATGTCCTTCCATCCCTGCACATCCAGCGCATTCATCAAAAAGATCATTCTGGATTCTTCCAGATCTCTCACCACTTTTCCTTTAAGAATAGTACGCTTGCCAAACATGGTGAGTTTGTCAGATTGCTCACCAAAAATTTTCTCTTCTCCTCCACTCCATTCTCTTTCTTCTTTTTCTTCTTCTTCAACAACCTTCACTTTCTTGGCCTTGGACCTGGTCCTTTTAGCAGTGCTTGAGGGTGGCATACACAAAAGCTGACTTCTTTGATGAAGCCTTAGCCTTCTTGGGATTGGGTGTCTCAACCACAACTGGAGCCGACTACTCCTCATGATGGATCAGGTCCATCGTCTCATCATCAACAATAACAGCCTCAATAGGCTCTCCTATCGTTTCCTTTCCCTTGGCAGCTTTCTTTTTCTTGCTCTTTCTCATAGCCCTTTCTAACTCCTCATCTCCTTGTCGAACAATACTTCTTGTAGCACGAACCTTTGGGGCATGAGCATCAGCAAATATAGAAACTTTTCTTTTCTTTGAGGGAATTGGGGTAGTAACCTTCTTTGATTTTGAAGTTCTTTTCCTCTTGGGATTGTAGGACTCCTCCAGCTTCCTCAGCATCTCAACCAATGTCTCCTCGTTAGATGAACCAGGTTCATCTGTAGATTTTTGTAGGCTCTCTTAACCTGCTGCTGCTTCCCCAGCAACACTTCCCCCCGAAATTTGTGAGTTTTTCCTCATTAATCACAGGAGCGGGGCCACAAATAGCCAACGTGGCACCGTCCTTCCCAGATCCCCTTGCAGAACCTCCTTCTCCCTCTCTCTAGATTTTTCCTAATTTTCTGTGCCTATCCGGCACTTCTACATCAATAACTGACCCAACCAACACAAACTTGTTTTCAGTAGTAGCAGTTTCAGATTCAACTTCAAGATTACCTTGCTCAGAACTGGATGGACCTAGTGCTTCATCCTTATTAGCGGATTTGAAGGATTCACTTGAAGATTCAGACTCATGAACCTCGCTGGCTTTAAGAATTTCCTCCAAGAATCTTTCATGAGAGTCAGAAGCCACTGATTTTCTGGGAAAACTTTTACTCTTCGTGCCCTTGGGGCTGGAGTAAGGTTAGGTGTGGGTTCAAGAACTGGAGGGTTTTGGGGGGATGAAGATCTGTTTGGTGAATGTGAACTATAAATTGAAGGAGAATTTTCTTCCCCATGATCAGGGTTTGTGTAGGAAGATGAAGCAGGAGGTGGTGAAGACATTGTTACGAATAATTTTGGAAGAGAAGAGACGATCAGTTTTGGTTGGAGAAGAATAAAAACTTGGTTTGACTTATGATGTTATGAAGAGGGGAAGTAATGGTGGCCCTTTTATAAGATGTGGCTATGAATTATACAACGGGCAGAATATTTAATCAACTGGGAGTCTAATAGATGTAGGAGTGTCATTAATTAGATAATTAAGAAACCCCTTAATCCAGGCTAATTAAGTAGCGATGGGGCTTCTTGGAACGGGTTCATTTAGGGATAAGTACAAAGAATTTGAAATGAACCAAATATAGATAGAGTCCTGCTCATGTGTGGATGTAATTAATTCAATAATTGTATGGAGATGAGCACGTACCTTGTCAGTCATATGAACCAGCTGGGATGAACCAGGTTCATCGTGTTAAGTTCTTTAATTTGCCTCAATTTACAAAGATAGAAAAACATCATTAGCAACCAAGGAATCATATTAATACATGGCAAGAGAGTATGGCAGTAAAGTCATGATACTGAGCAATGATTAGTCTGGTTGATTATCTATGTTAGTGTTTCTAGAGAAAAATTATTATTTTTTCAATTAGGTGATCTTAATCATCCCTAATTCAAGCCGGTTTCTCTCAAAATGCACCCTAATTAGTGCTTTAGTAAAGATATCTACAATTTGTTGGTCAGTAGCACAAAATTCGATTGAGATCATTCCTTTTTCATAGTTATCCCTTAGGAAATGGTGTTTAACATCTATTTGCTTAGTTCTGTTATGATGAACCTGGTTCTTCGTCATACTAATTACACTAGTGTTGTCACAGAAAATAGGAATGCATCCAACCTCTATACCAAAGTCCATGAGTTGTTTCTTGATGCATAGCAACTAAGCACAGCATGAGGCTGCAACCACATATTCAGCCTTAGCAGTAGACAAGGCTACTGAATTTTGTTTCTTGGTGGCCCAAGACACAAGGTAGGAGCCCAAAGAGTGAGCCATGCTTGAAGTACTTTTTCTGTCAACCAGGAAACCTACATAATCAGCATCAGCATATCCTTCAAGGTCGAAATTACTACCTTTAGGATACCAAAGGCACAAATCAATGTTGCCTTTCAGATATCTCAAAATTCTCTTCACTGCAGTTAGGTGGGACTCCTTTGGATTTGCCTGAAACCTAGCACACAGTCCTACACTGAACACAATATCAGGTCTACTGGTAGTGAGATATAATAGAGACCCAATCATCCCTCTGTATATCTAATTTTGTAGTTGTGGCTATGGGGGTGTCAATTTCCTTTGAGTCTTCCATTTTAAATTTCTTGAACAATTCTTTCAGATACTTTTGTTGATGGATCATTGTTCCATTTGATTTTTGCTTGATTTGCAAGCCTAAGAAGAAGTTTAGCTCACCCATCATACTCATCTCAAACTCACTCCCCATAAGTATAATAAATTCCTTACTCAATTTTTTAGAAGTCTCCCCAAATATGATATCATCCACATATATTTGCACAACCAAGAGTTCTTTACCCTTTTCCTTTAAGAATAAGGTGCTGTCAATTTTACCTCGTTTGTATTCATGTTCTAGAAGGAATTTTGATAGACGCTCATACTATGCTCTTGGTACTTGTTTGAGACCATAAAGAGCCTTGTTAAGTTTGTATACATGGTCAGGTGAGTCCTTGCTTTCAAAACTTGGAGGCTGTTTGACAAATACATTTTCCTTCAGATAGCCATTGAGGAAGGCACTCTTAACATCCATATGATGGAGAGTGAATTCCATGTGTGCAGCAAATGCTATAAGAAGTCTTATTGACTCCAGTCTTGCCACAGGGGAAAATGTCTCATCATAGTCAATTCCCTCTTCTTGACTGTATCCTTGAACAACCAGTCTAGCCTTGTTTCTTGTAACAGTTCCATTCTCATCGAGCTTGTTCCTGAAGACCAACTTTGTCCCAATCACTAATCTGTCTAGTGGTATGGGGACCAAGTTCCATACTTGACTTCTTTCAAATTTATTCAGCTCTACTTGCATGGCATTTACCCAGTCAACATCATGTAGAGCTTCACCAATGTTCTTTGGTTCAATCAAGGATAGAAAGGCATCAAACGCATACAAATTTTTCAAAGAGGATCTTTTTTTGATTCCAGATGTCAGATCTGTTATGATGTTCTCAAGGGGGTGAGAACTCTGATATATGTGTGGTTTGAGAACCAATTTTTCACTTCTAGATAGTTCCATGGTGTCTTGTTGTTGTGGAACAGGATCAGGGCCAAGGTTCATATGTTGAGTTCCCCCTGTCATGTTGCTTGGGGTAGTTGGACCTGGTCCATCACCTGTTCCATCTTCCATATTTTCTTCAATGTTTTCACTACTTCTCACCAATCCAAGATCCTCATCTTCTGGTTCCTGTCTCTCAGCAAGAGTGTTAGTTTCATTAAAGACAATATGTACACACTCTTCTACACACATAGTTCTTTTATTATACATTTTATAAGCCTTGCTATGTGATGAATATCCCAAGAATACTCCCTCATCACTTCTGGGATCAAATTTTCCTAGGAATCTTTGTCATTATTGTGCACAAAGAACTTGCATCCGAAAGCCCTAAGGTGGGATATGTTGTGCTTTCTCCCTTTAAGTAATTCATAAGGAGTTTTCTCTACTAGAGGCCTGGTCATGCATCTATTTATTATGCAGCAAGCAGTGTTTATTGCTTCTGCCCAGAAGCTATGGGGTATTTTTCTAGAAACAAGCATAGTTCTTGCCATATCTTCAAGAGTTCTATTTTTTCTTTCAACAACCCCATTTTGCTGTGGGGTTCTAGGGGCAGAAAAATTATGATTGATACCATGTTCATCACAGAACTCAACAAACTTTGCATACTAAAATTCAGTACCATGATCAAATGATGCTAGTTGATTTCCTAACTAATTTTGAGTTTTCTTAACAAATGAGGTGAACATATCAAATGCTTCATCCTTACATGTCAGAAATAAGGTCCAAGTGAACCTTGAATAGTCATCAACTAGCACCATTACATATTTCTTACCACCTCTACTCAGAGTTCTCAGAGGACCACATAGGTACATATGAACCAGTTCCAACGTCCTGGTGGTACTGACCAGTTCCTTACTTTTAAAAGAAGATCTTACCTGCTTCCCCCTTGCACATGCGTCACAAACTTTGTCTTCCTTGAACATAATGTTACGAAGCCCTACCACTAAGTCTTTAGAGACTAGTTTGTTTAGCTGATTTAGACTTGCGTGACCAAGTCTTTTGTGCCACAGGAGGGGATCACTGTCCAACACACTTAGGCAAGTGAGTTCATTTTCAGACAGTGTGGACAAGTCTATGACATTGATGTTATTCATTCTTTTTCCCTGCAAAACAATCTTGTTAGTATGCAGGTTAATCACAAAATATTTTGTGGAAGTAAAGGCAAACATGTTACCTCTGTCACACAATTCTGACATACTGATCAGGCTATATTTCAAGACATCTATCAGGTACACATGTTCAATAGAACTTGTGTCATCCTTATCTACCTTACCAACCCCAATAATTTCACCTTTCTTTCCATTTCCAAAGGAGACATTTCCTCCTTTGAGGCTTTCAAGTGAAAGGAATTGTTCCTTGTTCCCTGTCATATGCTTTGAGCATCCACTATCCAAATACCAAATTTGGTTGTTTCCTCTCACTTGAACCTACAAAAAGAAATCAAGGGTTAGTTTTAAGAAACCAAACTAGTTTGGGTCCTTTTCTATGAGAGAATGGATGAATCAACCTTGTTGTGTCCCAATTTGGTAGCCAGTTTTTCTCTTGAACAAAACTCTCATTTATTCGACTGGCCTGCTCTTTTGCAGTACACTCAATTTTATAGTGGCCAGTCTTACCACAGTGGGTGCAGATTTTATTCTCAGGGAGAGTGAGATACTTGCTTTTGGGATCCCACTTGGGAATTGACTCCCAAAGCCAATCCCTCTCTGGTTGCTACTATGATTCTCTTGAAGCTATGACAAGGCATCAGAGGATTTATTCCATTTAAGTGTTCGATCTAATTCATGTTTGTATTTGCCAAGTTCTTCTTTAAGTCTTCTTATCTGTTCATACCTGGCATACATCTTATCTTTAGTTTTCCCACATTTTCTTCTAACATGATATGAGAATGATCAACAACCTTTTTATTGTATCCTAGCTTTAGCTTTAAGTTTTCAGATTTTATTCTAGAATCTCAGTTTCAAGTGGATGAACCTGGTTCAACAAGACAGTGTTTTTCTTTTCATATTCACTTACTCTAATTTCCAGGTTCATACATTTTGCTTTTAGAATTTCACATTTTTTAGAGAGTTGTTCCCTCTTTTTTGTTATTTCTTCGGAACCATCCATGAAATCAAGTAGCAACTCAGATAGTTTTTCCTTAGATAGGAATTTTATTTTATTTTTAAGATGGTAGATACTTACCTCTAGTTCTTCATGTGATTCCTCATCGGATTCTTCAATTTCCATGAGCGCCTGATCTTCATTCTCACCATCTTCTGATTCTTCATCTGAACTTTCCCACAAGCAGCAACCATAGCTTTTGTTGCGGTTTTCTTGGTTGGAACAGTTCCTTCTTTCATATCTCTCCTTTTTCCATTCCACTTCCCACTGAGGACAGTTCTTGATAAGGTGTTCAGTCTTACCACACTTTTAGCATCCCTCGTTGGTTGGCCTTTCTGGAGCTTTTTCTTTGTTGTAATTTCCTCCTCTGGAGATGCCCTTCTTCCTTATGAGGAAGTTTCTGAATTCTTTGGTAATCATGGCCATCTCATCTTCCTCAAGATCTGCTCCCTCAGTGATTCTCAGTGCTATACTCCTCTCCTTCTTTGGACCATCCATCTTCATTGTCTGCCTTCTAAGTTCATAGGCAGTAAGGTTTCCAATTAGTTCATCCAATCTGAGGGTTGCCATATTTTTGGATTCCTGGATAGCAGTGATTTTGCTTTCTCAGGAGATTGGTAAGACCCTTGTCAGGATCTTCTCTACCGTATCCTCTTCAATAATGAATCTACCAAGAGACTTAAGTTCATTTGTCAAAGTAGCGAACCTTGTGTACATCTCTTGGATTGTCTCTCCTTCTTTCACAGTGATGTTTTCATATTGTGAGTATAGAAGAGTACCTCTTGATCTTTTTATCTGAGGTGTTCCTTCATGAGATACTTGCAAGGTATCCAAGATTTCTTTGGTACTGTGCAGCTTTGGATTTTTCTATACTCGTCTGGACCTAGTCCACACACTAGCCATTTCGTGGCCTTTGCATTCTTCTCCCATTTCGTCAAATCCTCAATAGTGTAGTCAGCTCTAGTCTCTGGTACATCTACACCTTCAGCAGTCTTCTTTATGGTAGCTAGAGGACCATCAGTGACTATGTCCCAGAGTTCATAGTCTTCTCCAATCAGGTGGTCCTTCATCCTGTTTTTCAACCAAGAGTAATACTGGCCATTGAAGAGTGGTATCCTTGCAGTTGATTGACCCTCCAAGTTTCCAGGTGGTGCATTCATTTTGATCTTTTCCAAGGTGTTAGCCCTTTCAAGGATAACCTGCTCTGATACCAATTGATGTTTTATACTTCAATACCACACAAGAGGGAGGGTGATTTGTGTGGTGTCCAATTTTCGAGTACTGTCTCAATAGAAGAACTTGGTTCTTCTTGGTGATCCAACTTCTACTGGTGTGGAATAATAAATGCAGTAAAGTAAAAATACAGAGATTGTTACGTGGAAAACGCCTGTCTCAAAAGGTGAAAAAACCACGACCTACTGCTCAGTAGGATTTTCCCAAACTCTTCACTACAACTCTGAGCCAAACAGCATTTACAAAATAAAATCTTTTGTAAACCTAGGACTAAATCTAATCCCTTTGTAGCAAACTAGCCTCTAGCTAATCGCGACAAGCTTCAAGTTAACTCTAACTTGAACTGTGTGTACCTGTTACAATTTCTTCTAATAAAGCTGAAAGATACAATATTAAATCACCTACTACAACCAACTAGACTCAAAGACAAACAGATGGAACTGGTTCTTCTAGCTGGTCAGTAGTCTTTGTGTCGCACAAGGATTCTTCTTACAAAATTTCTTTGGAAATTTTGCTTTCAGTTCTTGCTTAAATTTTGTCTTTGTGCGAATGATTCTTCGGTAGGAATACTTCAACATTATATAGCTCCAGAAGTTGAGATGTTCTTGTTTAGTTCTAATGAAACTCTTCCATGGTGGAAGAGTTTGTGTTTACCTCAACTTCCTTCCTTTGTTTATGTCCTTGCTGAACTCGAACTCTAACCGCTTATCAATTTGCAACCTTTTCGCATTAGGAGGCAACCTCGTAGTTCATGGATAATTCACAGATCATGTTTATCTCCTATGCATGTACGGTTCTTTTGCCAATTGGTTCATTCGAGAGTTTTGCCCTAATGGACCTGGTTCAACTGGGTAGACATTTGTCAATCTTCAAAACCATGCAGTGACTTGGGTCAATAACCTGCATCCATTAAAGATGCAGCGCCCCAGGCAAAAGGGACGTTAGTGCTGTCGAATAGTACTAGTCTGTAAAGCTAAAAGTCATCTTTCAAAATAGAATAACCATGTGAGAAAAGGAAATCCATAGAAACAACAAGTCACAATCAACAATATCCACATGCGCAATTGAAACATAACAATTTTCAAAATATGAAAATAATACATATTTTTAGTTGGGAGATCTTTAGTACCAATAATACCCAAGTTCATGATACCACTATTCATAATACCATTGTTCACAATGACACTATTCATAATGCCACCGTACTCTTGGTACCGAGTTCGATCACGACCCGATTGTCTAGGTCATCTCCCCTGGAGACATATTCCCACAATATAAATTCATGTTTCAATTCCAGTTCAATTCCCAGCACATTACCACCATGTGTGCGGCATGGCGTCCGATCACGGTCTGATCGACTAGGCCGTCTTACTCAAGACATTTCCAATTTCCATCAATCATCTCATTCCACATTTCCCACACGCATTTCAATTTCTTCGGTACTAGTGGCAACAATAACTATGTCACACTTGGCACTTGGCCGCATTTCATAATTCGAGTTCTTTCCACATATTTCACATTAATATCAATTTCGTCAACAAGCCTTTCAATTCAAGATATCAAGTACACGCAAGAGAAATTATGAATCATGGGCATATAGAGGATTTCACATACTTTGGCAATTTACCACATATCCCATATCTTCAATACATCATCAATTGACAAGATAGCATAATGAGAGCATTCAAATACATATTGCACACAAATTCTTACAACTCAAGCCCATTTGGGATATCATTTTCTACATCAATCAAGGTTGAAACTTACATAAATCGTATGGACACCATGGTTGTTCAGTTTTTATGAAGTGGGGGTTTTAGCTACACATACCTCAATAGATCTTTTAGGGAAGTTCTAATTTATGAAGTCATCTTAAAACAGTTGATTCGAGGCTCATTTCGTAATCTGTTTCATATATTTTCTCATTTAATAGGCATCACTAGGCACAATTATAGACATTATCCACGCTCTATTTCCCCAGTTCATTTAATTCGTTTTCAAACATATTTATAGTTACCATCAACTAGACACACTCAATCAAGACATTTAGTACACATACGAGCAATTAGGAGTATTAAGCATATCGAGTTTTCTTCACCTAATTAGTATACTAGTTTTCATTTAAAGTACAACTCAAACCCATACCATTTTAATAAGAAACCAATACTTTAAACATCTATCGTTCAATATAAGGCTCGTTCCGAATAATCAAGTTTTATGAGTTTATATGGGATAACCCAGAATGTAGAAATTAGGGATTTGGGGCGATCATACTTAAGCTTACAGGAACATTATGGAATTCAATTTCGAGAGAGGAATTTAGCCCACATACTTGGTTGAGCTTTCCTCAAGTTACTACAATGCACCAACACCTCTAGCAATAATAATCTATAGGAAGATAGAAAAAATCAATTAATAATTAGAAAGACTTCCCATGGTGTAACTCTCTTAGGAATTTCATCAAAAACCTAACATGTGAAATAAGCTACAAGGTTCAACAATGGAAATTCCTTCTTCCCTCAACCAATTTCAACAAGAACAACCCAAAATAGTTCATTAATCCCACATACTATAGCTTAGTGTCACATGCATGGCTTATTTCTAACCCCATAATATATTTTTAAACTCATAATCTCTTATATGAAATCTTAAAAGTAGGACTTCCCGGAAGGATAGTGAGATAGAGATTAGCTCCCTTGATTATTGAGAAATTGTGCAAGATTGGATGATTAGGGTGTTTGGTTACTTATTCCCTCTCTTAAATTCTCTCACCTCTCTCTAGATTCCGTAGAAAATAGCCCTAAAGCATATTTATCAAATGGGGTCGGGTTATGATAATAGGAAAAAGAAGCCTACGAAATCGGTTCTGCGGTCGCATAATGGACTGCAGAACAGGTATGTGGGTTGCAAAATGGATCTCGAAATTGGTGCCCAGAATTGGGCTTCACTGGACAAGTTTGCAACCATTTTCCGGTCGCATAACCACTTCTGCGATCGCAGAACGGTCGCAGAATTGCATTATGTCAGCCTTTGGTAATTTTATCATAACATTCTGTAGGAATGTCCAAATGACGAACAGTTTGAAGCGTTAGAAACTAGACTTGAAGAGATTTCATTTGATAGGATTCTAATCACATAACACCTTATATATATTTAGATATTCTCGTCCAAAGTGTGTACTTGTGAGAACTCGTTTGAAATTTTAGCCTATTATGTAATTTTCCAATGTGGCTTAGACTTGGGCCTCTCATTAGACACCACAGTACTTATTATATGACTTATACACTTATTTACCATACCCAGTTGATATACATAATTTTAATAGCACATAAAATATTATAATTAGCCTACCTGGCACCACAAAATCCTAAATTACTTAGCGAAGTTTTTCGGGGCCTTACACAGAGTCTACTAACCGAACCCCCAAAAAATCCTATTGATGAATCTCCCTAGTTAATTGTCTTTTCTCGGCCTCTACATGTGCTAAGCTACACATGGATTGGCGACTTAAGGCATCTTCTACCACATTAGCTTTCCCTGGATGGTAGAGAATGTTGACATCGTAATCTTTTAATAACTCAAGTCGTCGCCTCTGTCGCAAATTCAACTCTCTTTTCTTGAAGATATATTGCAGGCTCTTATGATCTGTAAATATATCAACATGAACATAAATAAATAATGTCGCCATATCTTAAGTGTATGGACAACCGCAGCTAACTCGAGTTCATGGGTCGGATAATTCCTCTTGTGCTTCCTTAACTGCCTTAAAGCATATACAATTACCTTCCCATGTTGCATCAGGACACACCCTAATCCGACACCTGATCCATCAAAATACATTGCACAACCATTTGGACTCTTTGGAAGTGCTAGAACTGGCTCTGACGTCAACCTGTTCTTAAGCTCTTGGAAACTGTGCTCACAGGCCTCTGTCCACTGAAACTTAGTTTCTTTCTGTATCAACTTCGTTAATGGTGCTGAAAGAGAAGAAAAACCCTCTACGAACCTCCTGTGGTATCCTACTAAGCCTAGAAGGCTACGAATCTCTGTCGGAGTGGTAGGTCTAGGCCAAGATTTCACAGCCTCAATCTTCTAGGTGTCTATCATTATACCTTCATCGAATACAATGTGCCCCAAGAATGCTACAGACTTCAACAAGAACTCACATTCAAAAAACTTAGCATACATTTATTATCACGGATGGTTTGGAGTATCGCTCGCAGGTGGTCTGCATGCTCATCCTCTAAACGTCAATATACAAGAATATCATCAATAAAGATTATCACGAAAAGATCCAAATATGGCCGGAATGGGCTATTCATCAAGTCCATAAATATGGAAGGTGCATTCGTCAACCTGAAGGACATGACAAGGAACTCGAAGTGTTTGTATCGGGTCTTAACGGCTGTCTTGGGAATATCTTTCTCCCGAACTCCGACCTGGTGGTACCCCGACCTCAAATCTATCTTTGAAAAGCATCTAACTCCCTGCAACTGATCAAACGAGTCATCTATCCTTGGAAGTGGATACTTATTCTTAATAGTTACCTTGTTCAGTTGCCTATAATCGATACACATCCTCAGCGAATCATCTTTCTTTCGTACATACAGTACCAGTGCACCCCAAGGTGAGGTACTAGTCCTGATGAAACCTTTCTCCAACAAATCTTTTAACTGCTCCTTCAACTCCTTCAATTCGACTGGTGCCTTTCTATACGGAGGGATGGATATTGGTGAGTTCTCGGAAGAAAATCGATGCCAAAATCAATCTCTCACTCTGGAGGAATACCTGGAAGTTCGTCTGGGAATACATCTGAGTACTCTTTGACTACTGGAATAGACTAAAGTGTAGGTATCTCTGCATCTGCATCCCTAACTCGCAAATTATGATAAATGTATCCTTTGGCGATCATCTTCCTCGCCTTCAGATAGGAAATACACCTACCTCTGGGTGTCAGTGTATTACCTACTTATTCAAGGACTGGCTCACCCGAAAAATGAAATCTAGATATCTTTGCTCGACAATCAACTGTGGCATAGCAAGCTGCCAACCAGTCCATGCCCATGATAGAATCAAAATCCAACATCTCCAGCTCAACTAGGTCGGCTGAGGTCTGATGACCCCAAACTGTCATTGTACAACCTCGGTAAACCCCTCTAGAAATAATCGATTACCGGTGTAGATACCACAAAAAGGATCTCTTAGTATTTCAAGCACTATACCAAACTTCCCCGCGACAAATGGGGTAATACACAATAAAGTAGATCCTGGGTCTATCAAGGCATAAGCATCGTGAGAGAAAATGGTCAACATACCTGTCACAACGTCTGGTGAAGACTTTCGGTCCTGTCGATCTGCTAAACATAGCTACGATTCTGGTTACCACCCGAATTGGAACTTCTACCTATGCCTCGACCTCTACCAGCCGAAGACTGAGACCCGCACCCTGAAGGATGCACAGACATAAATGATCCACTTGTTGAATTCGCTGATTGTGACATACCCCCGTAATCTCTATTTGGGTAATCTTGTATCATATGCCCCAGACGTGCACATGTATAACAATATCGGAACCAGCTCGGCATTGGTCCAAGTGTCTTGTACCGCAGATGGCACACTGCTGCGAAAATGACCATGTCTTCCCTAGACCTCGATGACACTGCAAACCTGATGCCTGGGAACTTTCACCTAGTCCTGACTGAGTGTAACAGTCATACCTGTAGCGCTGTGACTGAGGTGGCGGAGGCCTAGGTGGCCGTTCAATGTACTGGGGCCTATAACTACCCTGAGACTGCTCCTGAGACCTGGAAAATCTCATCCTCTTATGCTGCCCTGACTCAGTCCTCTCCGTACCCTGTTGCCGACACCTACAATGTCCATACTATCCTGCAATGCAACGGTGGAACATGCCTCGATCAACTCTAGGGCCAACCCTGCTATAAACCTTGGATCCTGTCCAGCATAGTCGCAACTATGGATGGTGCATATCTGGCCAATGAGTCAAAACGGAGACTATACTCTCGAGCACTCATATTGCCCTACTTAAGGGCTAGAAACTGATCGACTCGAGCCTGTCAGATCTCCCGAGGTAAGTATTTTGTCAAGGAAGGCATCTGAAAAATTCTCCCAAATAGTTGTAAGTGCATCACGTCCTCTGGACCTCTCTCATCCCCCGTACCAAAGGATGACTATATGTCGGAGTCAAAAAGATGCTAGCTCAACTGTCTCTTTCTCTGTGGCATGTATAACCCGAAAGATCCTATGAAGCTGATCTATGAAATCCTGCGGGTCCTCCTTATGATCTGTCCCCGTGAACTCTGGGGGACTCAAAGCAATAAACTCTCGGACCCTTGAACTCCCAAACCCATCAGAAGGTCCTACATTAGTGGATGCCCTAGCCTGTTGCTGGGTAGTTACTAAATGTGTCAACAAATGCACCGCACCTCCTCAAGTCCTGATCTGATGGAAGCGGGAGGGGGGGGGGAGGGGGTGGAGGGACTGGATGTGCGGTCTCCCTAGGAATCTCCTCAGGTAATGGAGGGGCTGGTAATGGCTGAGTAGGGGTCTCTCCCTGGGCCTCCGATTGGGCCCCATATACTGGGGGTACCCTGCTAGTCCCCTCAGATACTGATGTATTTCTCCTTTGGCTATCCGTAATCTTCCTAGTTACCGTCATCTATGCATGCAAACATTAACGTATAAGTTTAAATCAAATTTCCTATAACACAGTTCTACAACACGATTTAGATTTGAAAGAAAGGTAACCAACTCCTAAATGCCCTATAGTGCTCTGTTTATATAATGTGGTGCACCACACATCTAAAAAAAAGACCCTACTAGACACGACTTGTAGACTCCTTAGTACATGACTGCTCTGATCCACTTTTTGTCAAGCTCCGAGCCTGGTGGCGAGACTGGCACCTGGTGCCTCATCTATCCTTGCGTACCATCTTGCGACTAAGAGACTTTTGACGTATAATGTCATACTTTGGACATGGGCCACATTGCAAGACAATTTATAAAAAACAATATAAAACTGAATGGAAACTAACGCTTACTAAATGTCAATATAAAGTTGGGCTGGCAAGTCCGTCATAACTACTACAACTGACAAGCCAACAAAATATAAACACAGGGCCTACAATCCCAACATACTGCACTAACTGACAGGAAATATCTACAAGCCTCTACTGCTGGATGTACTGTGATTGGAATAGGTCACCGACCTACCCATCACCTATATACATATATATATATACAGGATGTACACAAAATTCTGGACACGGCAACTCCGAAGGACGTGGAGCTTACCGATAATGCTAAACTCGGGAAACACCTACTGAGGAGGTCTACCCGTCTGTCTATCTGAACCTGCACACCTGAAATGCAGTGTCCCCCAAAAAAAGGACGTCAGTAGGAAATAATGCACTGAGTATGCAAGGAAATAAAACAGCTGAAAGCTGAAACTGAACTAATAATATAATAATTGAAGGCAACTGGAAGTCAAAGATATTCTGAAGATATGTTTACCTGCTGATACTGACTCAACTCTCTCAATATAGTAAGTAAATTAGATGTCCGGCCCTATAAGGCTCGGTATATATGTATAACTGCTCTGCCGTAGTAGGCTCGCTCATAGGCGCTTGGCCATACTAGGCATTGTATCTCGACCAAGTGGTCTCGCTCATAGGCTCTCGGTCACAGTAGGCTCGGTATGTATCTTACCATCTGATCAGAGGTTGCCCAATAGGGGCCTTCCCATAGGTTATAGCTCGATGGTAACGAAAATACTGTAATACGGTATATATAGATTCTTTGCTCTCTTTACTGGAAGAAGATAATACGCAATTGAACATAAAGTACCGATAAGGAAGAATACTGTAACTTATGAGACTAGGAAAATAGACGTAAATTCTGGAATATGAATTTCTCTTTATGCCTCGTTATCAAACTCATGTAATTACGAGATCATGCCAAAATGAAGGAAGGGCTTAGCCTTAACATGCCTAGAGTAGGGAAAAATTCGTGTGATATTCTTGAGAAGGTTTACACCGTACTCCCTTAAAATTGTAAAATCTCACGTTATTTACGATACTACGAAACCTCTGTTTGAATTATTAAAGATCCTTAGCTTCGCATGGCCTTCTACGTTTGCTTCACGTGCCTTTCTTGTTAGCTTTATATGGTCCTTTTCTATTCTCTCCAATGTTGAAGATATGCATCTCTTAATTCTTAAAAGATATGTAGCCTCCTAATGTTTAAAAGATTTGTTTAAGAGATTTGTTTAATTCTCTCAAATGTTGAAGATATGCATCTCTTAATCCTTAAAATATATGTAGCCTCCTAGTGTTTAAAAGATCTATTTAAGAGATTTGTTTAATTCTCTCAAATGTTGAAGGCTTTTCTTTTAATTTATTGCCACCTACCCAACATGACTAATGAGTCATTTGTTTTGGGTAGTGACTTTCTGCCACGTAGGGGTGGGGAGGGGTTTTAATTTTATCTCATAACCAATTAGTTAATTAGGTAATATCTCGTTACCCGATAATTAACCAATTACTCACATAATTAAGAATTATTTCAAATTACTTAAAATATTACTTATTTTTAATACACTTTATACATCATACTATCGTGGTCATATGGTATCTTGTATGATGCTAGTCCATAAATATAGGGTATTATCACTCGAACCGTATTTTATCCCAAATCGACAACCTTCAACGAAACTCATTTTCTTCTATTTGCTTACCTTCTTTCCTTCACGAATTTACTCATCATGTGTTTGAAATAGCATAATGCTTATAATCTCAAGAAAATCTCATCCCCGAGTCTACGTTAATTAACTGAAGACGAAACATTAACGTATGAAAAGCGCGAGATGAAACATCATCATACGAACCTATTGGAACCGTCAAATCTCGATTCTGAGGTCGTTTACTAAAAATTTTGACCGAAGTCAAACTTATCCTTTTAAGGCCAACTTAAGAAACCAATTGTTCTGATTTAAACCTGAACCCCTGTAGTACCGTCTCTCTGAGAACCAACATGTGCGGATCATCAAACTGTTGAGCCTTGATCTGCTCCAATAGTGAAGACTGAGCAACGACGCAAGCAAGAACTCGGTTGGGCAATGAAATATCCAACCTAACAAGTCTGTTAGCCAAGGACGGAATGTCCAAGGATAGTGGCCTCTCCTCTACTTAAATGAATGCCAAGCTACCTGATGTTTTATACGTCAATACAACACAAGAGGGCGGGTAATTTGTGTGGTGTCCAATTTTCGAGTGCAGTCTCTATAGAAGAACATGGTTCTTCTTGGTGTTCCAACTTCTACAGTTTGCGGAAAAGTAATTGCGAAATTTAAAGAACACAACAATTTTTATGTGGAAAACACCTGGCTTAATGGTGAAAAAACCACGACCTACTTCCCAGTAGGATTTTTCCAAACTCTTCACTATACCAATGATCCAAACAACATTTACAAAATAAACTCTTTTGTAAACCTAAGGACTAACTCTAATCCCTATGTGGAAACTAGCCTCTAGCTATTTGCGACAAACTTCAAGTTAACTCTAACTTGAACAGTGTGTACTTATTACAATTTCTTCTAGATAAAGCTGAAAGATACAGTATGTAATCACCTACTACAAACAACTAGACTCAAAAGACAAAAGATAGAACTGGTTCTTCTAGTTTTTTCAAGTAGCTTTTGCGTCGCACAAGGATTCTGCTTGCCAAATTGCTTTGGTAATTTTTATTTCAGTTCTTGTTTCACTTCTGTGTTTGTGCATTTAATCTTCAGTAGGAATGCTTCAACATTTTATAGAGTCAGTAGTTGAGATGTTGTTGTTCAGTTCTAGTGCAACTCTTCCTTGATGGAAGAGTTTGAGTTTATCTCAACTTCCTTGATCTCGAAAACCTTTTCGCTTAGGAGATAACCTCTTAGTTCTAGACAACGTCTTAGTTCACAGATAATGTTTATCTCCTGTGCATGGACGCTTCTCGTGCCAATGGATCTGTTTGACTATGTTTGCCCTGATGGACCTGGTTCAGCTAGGACATTTGTCAATATTCAAAACCATGCAGTGACTTGATTCAACAAATCCCCCTTTTTGATGATGACAAACTATGTGCTTAACCCTGTACATACTTCAATCCAACATAGACACTTTTTATAGATTTAAGCATTCATCATAGAGAGACCAGGTTCATTAGGTTATAAATATCACAAAAAGCATAGAAGTTTTGAAAAGAACATATCTTCCCCTTTTTGGCATCATCGAAAAGTTGCAAAATAATAAACTTACCAGAAGTATTAATAATTACTCATGGCCATTGAGGCATTTGCAGATGCAAATCATGAATTAATCATCAAAGGAAACCAATCAAATGTAAGCTATTTAAGAAACTGAGATAAAATCAACAACCAAACAGTAAAATTCATTGATTAGACAGTAGATCAGGCACCATACAAAAAAAGAATTAAAAACAGTAGAAATCATGAGCAAAACAGAAAACAAAAAGCAGAACATAATTTAGAGAATCCCAAACTGGGTCATAGAGGGGGTTTTTTGGAGGCACTGGACTCCTAAGGCTGGGAAGGGGCAGAGGAGGTTGTGGTCTTGGCTTGAAGAAGGGAGAGAATTTGATGATGAACACGCTCATTCTTCTCCTTTTCATTAGCTAATTCAGCTTTGAGAGCATCCCGCTCATCTTCAACCTCAATAAGGCGAGATTTCAAACGAAGGATCTCTGCATCCTTGATCTCTCCGTCCTGCACAAGCATCCTGACCTTGCTATTGACAGGCAGTTTCCTAGATGAACCATGTTCATCCTCATGAATATTAATAGTGTAGTCACAGGTCAGTAGCGTATTCTTCCCAAAATAGTCCTTAGCAGTAGCCATTTCAGCATTCTTCAGTGGAACCTTCAAGTGAGCAAGCACAGCACTCAGGATAAACCCATAAGGTATAGCATGTGCTTTGGCTCCATTCACAACCCTTTCCAAGAGCTGGATGATGAAGGCATGCCAACTGATCTGTTTACCCCTGTACAAGCACTCCATGAGCGTGAGATCCATGTAGCTGGCAATGTGCCTTTGCTCTTTCCTAGGCAATAGAAATTTTATCACAAACTCAAAGAACAGTTTGTGCTGAGGCCTCATCTCACTTTTAAACATTGCACTGGGCTCTAGTTCTTGCTCATTCTCACAGAAAGACCTGGTGATTTGAAGAGATGAGGGCAAATCATCCAGATTAGGCCACCTTTGCCTTGTGTAATCATCATACCCCTCAGAAGGGATGTGCAGTATTTCCCCCAACTCCTTTGCATCAAACGAAATCTCAACCCCTTGAACCTTGGAGGATACCCTGCCATCTTTGATAACTGCGTTGGCCATAAATTCAACCAACTCATTCCTAGCCAGCTTTCCCTCAAGGTGAAGAACCATGTCATTCCACCCTTGCACATCCAAGGTATCCAACAGGAAAATCATCATTGACTCGTCAAGGTTTCTAAGCAGCTTCCCTTTCAAGATAGTACGCTTACCAAACATTGTGAGTTTGTCAGTCTCCTCACCAGACACTTCCTATTCTTCTCCACTCCATTCCTCGTCATCAATAATCTTTTCTTTCTTTGACTCAGACCTGGTCCTCTTTGCAACTATTGAGGGTGTGGCAGACACAGATGCTGACTTCTTGGAAGAAGCCTTAGCTTTCTTGGGTTTTGGTGTCTCAACCTCAACTGGTGCTGGTTGCTTCTCCTGATGGACCAGGTCCATCGCATCATCATCAACATGAACTGCCTCAAAAAGCTCTCCAACTTTTGCCTTTCCCTTTGCAGACTTCTTTTTCTTGCTCTCTCTCAAAGCTTTTTCCAATTCTTCTTCTCTTTTCGTAACGGTGCTTCTAGTAGCACCACCTTTTTGGGCAGGAGCATCAGCAGATGATGAAGTTTTCCTCTTCTTGGTTGGAACCGGGGTATTAGCTTTCTTGGGTTTTGGAGTTATCTTCTTTTTGGGATTGTAGGACTCACCCAACGTTTTCATCAACTCAGCCAACGTTTCCTCAATAGATGAACCAGGTTCATCTACTGCTTGTTGTATTCTTTCCAGACCTGCTGCTGCTTCCCCATAATTGCTTCGCCCTAAAACATTGACTCCTTTCTCAGCAATCACAGGAGCGGGGCCACCAATAGCTAGAGTGGCACCTTCCTTCCTAGATCCCCTCTCTGAATTGCCTTCTCCCTCTCTCTCAATGTTTATGTTTTTCCCAATTTTTCTTCGCCTATCTGGTACCTCCACATCCACCATCGAAACAATCAAGATAAACATGTTTTCATCCATTTAAGTTGCAGACCCAACTTCAAGATCCCTTTTCAGTGTCAGATGAACCCAGTGCTTCATCCTCATTTGCAGATTTGAAGGACTCACTAGAAGATTTAGAGTCTTGGACATTGTTGGCTTGAAGTATCTCGTTTAATTTTCTGGCATGAGAACCATAGGCAACTGTTTTCCTGGCCAACATCATTACTCTACGTTTTCTGGGAGCTAGAGTGGGGCTAGGTGTAACAGCTGGGTCTGATTTGGGTGATGGAGTGGGTTCCGGGATAGATTCAGAAACTGGAGGATTTTGGGGGGTCGAAGACCTGGTTGGAGAATGTGAGCTGTGTATCGATGGAGAATTTGAACCAGTGTCGTGAAGACCGACCTCGTAATCAGGGGTGTTTGATGAAGATGAAGTGGGGGTGGTGTATAAGACATTGCTATGAAGATTTGGGGAGAGAAGAATATTGATCGCTTTGGTATGAGAGGAATGATGAATTTTGTTCGACAGTTATGCTCTTGAAGAGGGGAGGTAATGATGGCCTTTTAAATATGTGGTTATTAATTGTACAACGGGCATAATTCTTGGTTAAGTGGAAGTCTAATCGTTGGAGGAGTGTCAGTGATTTGATGGTTATAACTCCGTAAATCTAGGCTAATTAAGGTCGATGGGACTCTTTGAAACTGGTTCATTTTGGGATAAGTACTGAGAATTTGAAATGAACCAAATATAGATAGAGTCCTGCTCATGTGTGACTATAATTATTTCAATAAGTGTATGGTGATGAGCACCTACCCTGTCAGTCAGATGAACCAGCAGCGATGAACCAGGTTCATCGGGTTATATTCTTTAAGTTTCCTCAATTTACAAAGATAGAAAAACATCATTACTAGCCAGGGAATCATATTAATACATGGCAAAAGAGTATGGCAGTAAAGTCATGATACTGAGCAATGACTAGTCTGGTTAGCTACCTATTATAGTGTTTTTAGCCAAAAAAGAAATTCATTTTTGTTTTTCAATGAGGTGATCTTAATCATCCATAATTCTAACTTTTTTCTCTAAAAATGCTCCCTACTTAGTGCCTTAGTGAAGATATCACCAATTTGTTTGTCAGTAGCACAAAATTCAATTGAGATCATTCCTTTTTCATAGTTATCTCTTAGGAAATGATGTCTGACATCTATGTTCTTGGTTCTGTTATGATGAACCGGGTTCTTCGTCATGCTAATTACACAAGTGTTGTCAAAGAAAATAGGAATGCATCCAACCTCTATACCAAAATCCATGAGTTATTGTTTGATCCATAGCAACTGAGCACAGCATGAGGCTGTAGCCACATATTCAGCATTAGCAGTAGACAAGGCTACTGAGTTTTGTTTCTTGGTGGCCCAAGACACAAGGCACGAGCCAGAAAAGTGAGCCATGCCTGAGGTACTTTTCATGTCAACTGGGAAACCTACATAATCTGCATCAGCATATCCTACAAGGTCGAAATTACTACCTTTAGGATACCAAAGACATAAATTAGTAATGCCCTTCAGATATCTCAAGATTCTCTTCACTGCAGTTAGATAGGACTCCTTTGGATTTTCCTGAAACCTAGCACACAGTCCTACACTAAACACAATATCAGGTCTACTGGCATTGAGATATAATAAAGACCCAATCATCCCCCTGTATAGCTTTTGATCAACGGATGAACCAGGTTCATCAACATCTAATATTGTAGTTGTGGCTATGGGGGTGCTAATTTCTTTTGAGTCTTCCATTTTAAATCTTTTGAGTAATTCTTTCACATATTTATGTTGATGGATCATTGTTCCATTTGAGTTTTTCTTGATTTGCAAGCCTAAAAAGAAGTTTATCTCACCCATCATACTCATCTCAAACTCACTCCCCATAAGTTTAGATAATTCCTTACTCAATTTGTCAAAGGTTGCCCCAAATATGATATCATCCACATATATTTACACAATCAGGAGATCCTTACCTTTTTCCTTTAAGAACAAGGTACTGTCAACTTTACCTCGTTTGTATCCATGTTCTAGCAGGAATTTTGATAGCTGCTCATACCATGCTCTTGGTGCTTCTTTGAGTCCATACAAGGCCTTGTCAAGTTTGTATACATGGTCAGGTGTCTCCTTGCTTTCAAAACCTGGAGGCTGTTTGACAAATACTTCTTTCTTTAGATAGCCATTGAGGAAAACACTCTTTACATCCATCTGATGGAGAGTGAATTCCATGTGTGTAGAAAATCCTATAAGAAGTCTGATTGCCTCCAGTCTTACAACATGAGCAAAGGTCTCATCATAGTCAATTCCCTCTTCTTGACTATATCCGTGGATAACCAATCTGGCCTTGTTTCTTGTAAAAGTTCCATCCTCAGCGAGTTTTTTCCTGATGACCCACTTTGTGCCAATCACTAATCTGTTTAGTGGTCTGGGTACCAAGTTCCATACTTGACTTCTTTCAAATTGATTCAGCTCTTCTTGCATGGCATTTACCCAGTCAGCATCCTGTAAAGCTTCAACAATGTTCTTTGGTTCGATTAAGGATCGAAAGGCATCAAACGCACACAGATTTTTCAAGGATGATCTTGTTTTGATTCCAGATGTCAAATATGTTATGATGTTCTCAAGAGGATGAGAGTTTTGATATATGTGTGGTTTGAGAACCAATTGTTGTGAAGCAGGATAGGGCCAAGGTCCAGAGTGATTTGTTGTTGAGTTTCCCCTGTCAAGTTGCTTGGGGTAGTTGGACCTGGTCCATCATCCATAATTGCTACAATTTTTTCAATGCTTCTGACCAGTAAGCTCCTCATCTTCTAGTTTGTGTCTCTCAGAAAGAGTGTTAGTTTCATCAAAAACAACATGCACACTCTCCTTTACACACACGGTTCTTTTGTTATATACTTTATAAGCTTTGCCATATGACGAATATCCCAAGAATACTCCCTCATCACTTCTGGGATCAAATTTATCTAGGGAATCCTTGCCATTGTTGTGCACAAAGCACTTGCATCCAAAAGCCCTAAGGTGGGATATGTTGGGCTTTCTCCCTTTAAGTAATTCATAAGGAGTTTTCTCTACCAGTGGTCTGGTCATGCATCTATTTATTATGTAGCATGCAGTTTTATTGCTTCTGCCCAGAAGCTATGGAGTAGTTTGCTAGAAAGAAGCATGGTTCTAGCAATAACTTCAAGAGTTTTGTTCTTTCTTTCAACAACCCCATTTTGCTGTGGGGTTCTAGGGGCAGAAAAGTTGTGATTTATACCATGTTCATCACAGAATTCAGCAAACTTTGCATTCTCAAATTCAGTACCATGATCAGATCTTATTGATGCTAGTTGATTTCATAACTGTTTTTTAGTTTTTCTAACAAATGAAGTGAACATATCAAATGTTTAATCTTTAGATGCCAGAAATAAAGTCCAAGTGAACCTTGAGTAATCATCAATTAGCACCATTACATATTTCTTACACCTCTGCTAAGAGTTATCATAGGACCACATAAGTCCATATGAACCAGTTCCAACGTCCTGTGGTACTAACGTTTTTTTGCTTTTGAATGAGGATCTTACCTGCTTCCCCCTTGCACATGCCTCACAAAATTTGTCTTCCTTGAACTTAATGTTAGGAAGCCCTACCACTAAGTCCTTAAAGACTAATTTTTAAGCTGATTTAGACTTGCGTGACCAAGTCTTTTGTTCCAAAGGAGGGGATCACTGTCTAACACACTTAAGCAAGTGAGTTCATTTTTTGATAGTGTGGACAGTTCTTCATTCTTTTCCCTGCAAAAAAATCTTGTTACTAAGCAGGTTAATCACAAAACATTTTGTGGAAGTGAAATCAAATAGGTTAACTCTGTCACACAATTGTGACACACTGATCAGGCTATATTTCAAGCCATCTATTAAGTACACATGTTCAATGGAACGTGTGTCATCCTTACCTACCTTACCAACCCCGATAATTTCACCTTTCTTTCCATTTCCAAAGGAGACATTTCCTCCTTTGAGGTTTTCAAGTGAAAGGAAATGTTTTGTGTTCCCTGTTCCCTGTCATATGTTTTAAGCAGCCACTATCCAAGTACCAAATTTGGCTGCTTCCTCTAACTTGAACCTACAAAAAGAAATCAGGGGTTAGTCTTAAGAACCCAAACTAGTTTGGGTCCTTTTCTAAGAGAGAAAGGATGAATTAAGCTTTTTCTGGCCCAATTTGGTAACCAATTTTCTTTTAACAAAGCTCTCATTTCTTCGACTGGCCTGCTCTTTTGCAGTGTACTCAATTTTGTAATGACCAGTCTTACCACAGTGGGTGCAAATTTCATTCTCAGGGAGAGTGAGATACTTGCTTTTGGGATCCCACTTGGGAAATTGACTCCCAAAGCCAATTCCTCTCCGGTTGCTACTATGATTTTCTTGAAGCCATGTCAAGGCATCAGAGGATTTATTCCATTTACAAGTTCGATCTAATTCATGTTTGACTTTACCAAGTTCTTCTTTAATTGTCATTATCTGTTCATCCTTAGTATACATCTTATCTTGTAGTTTTCCCACATTTTCTTCTAACATGATATAAGAATGATCAACAATCTTTTTACTAGTTCCTAGCTTTAATTTTAAAATTTCAGATTTTAGCTCTAGAATCTTAGTTTCGAGTGGATGAACCTGGTCCATCAAGACATTGTTTTTCTTTTCAGATTCACTTACTCTGATTTCCAGGTTCATGCATTTTGCTTTTAGCATTGCACACTCTTTAGAGAGTTATTCTTTCTCTTTGGTTGTTTCTTCGGAATCATCCATGAAATCAAGTAGCAACTCAGAAAGTTTTTCTTTAGATAGGAACTTTATTTTGTTTTTGAGATGGGATATACTTACCTCTGGCTCTTCATATGATTCCTCATCAGATTCGCCAATTGCCATGAACACCTATTCTTCATTCTCACTGTCTTCTAATTCTTCATCTCAGCTTCCCCCCAAGCAGCAACCATAGCTTTTGTTGTGGTTTTCTTGGGTTGAACCAGTTCCCTCTTCCTGATCCTTCTTTCAAATATCTCATTTTTCCATTCCACTTCCCACTGACGACAGTTCTTGATATGGTGATCAGTCTTTCCACACTTGTAGCATCCCTCGTTGATTGGCCTTTCTGGAGCTTTTGCTTTGTTTTAGTTTCCACCTCTAGATATGCCCTTCTTCCTTATGAGAAAGTTTCTGAATGCTTTGGTAATCATGGCCATCTCATCTTTCTGCATATCTGCTCCCTCAGTGATTCTAAGTGCTAGACTCCTTTCCTTCTTTGGAGCATCCATTTTCATTGTCTGCCTTCTGAGTTCATAGGCAGTAAGGTTTCCAATTAGCTCGTCCAATCTGAGGATTGCCATATTTTTGGATTCCTGGATAGCAATGATTTTACTTTCCCAGGAAATTGGTAAGACCCTTGTCAGGATCTTCTCTACCCTGTCCTCTTGAAGAATGACTCTACCAAGATACTTAAGTTCATTGGTCAGAGTTGTGAACCTTATGTATATTTCTTGAATTGTCTCTCCTTCTTTCATTGTGAAGTTTTCATACTGAGAATATAGTAGAGTACCTCTTGATCTTTTCACTTGAGGTGTTCCTTCGTGAGCTACTTGTAAGGTATCCCATATTTCTTTGGCAGTGGTGCAACTTTGAATCCTACTATACTCGTCTGGACCTAGTTCACAAACTAGCCACTTTTTGGCCTTAGCATTTTTCTCCCATTTCTTCAGATCTTCAGTAGTGTAGTCAGCTCTAGTTTTTGGTACATCTTCTCCTTCAATAGTCCTCTTCATGGTGGCTAAAGGACCATCAGTGACTATGTTCCAAAGTTCATAGTCTTCTCCAATCAGGGGATCCTTCATCCTGTTCTTCCGCCAGGAGTAATACTGGCCATTAAAGAGTGGTGGCCTTGCGGTTGATTGACCCTCCTAATTTCCAGGTGGTGCACTCATTTTGATCTTTTCCAAGGTTTTAGCCTTTTCAAGGATAACCCGCTCTGATACCAATTGATGTTTTATACATCAATACCACACAAGAGGGGGGCGGTAATTTATGTGGTGTCCAATTTTCGAGTGCAGTTTCTATAGAAGAACCTGGTTCTTCTTGGTGTTTCAACTTCTACAGTTTGCGGAAAAGCACTTGCGGAATTTAAAGAACACATCAATTTTTACTTGGAAAACACCTGGCCCAGAGGTGAAAAAACCACGACCTACTTCCCAGTAGGATTTTCCCAAACTCTTCACTATTCCAACGAGCCAAACAACATTTACAAAATAAACTCTTTTGTAAACCTAAGGAGTAACTCTGATCCCTTTGTGGCAAACTAGCCTCTAGCTATTTGCGACAAACTTCAAGTTAACTCTAACTTGAACAGTGTGTAGCTATTACAATTGCTTCTAGATAAAGCTGAAAGATACAATATGTAATCACCTACTACAAACAACTAGACTCAAAAGACAACAGATGGAACTGGTTCTTCGAGCTGTTTCAAGTAGCTTTTGCATCGCACAAGGATTCTGCTTGCCAAATTTCTTTAGTAATTTTGCTTTCAGTTCTTGTTTCACTTCTGTGTTTGTGCGTTAATCTTCAATAGGAATGCTTCAACATTTTATAGAGTCATTAGTTGAGATGTTTTTGTTCAGTTCTAGTGCAACTCTTCCTTGGTGGAAGAGTTTGAGTTTATCTCAACTTCCTTGATCTCGATTCTGTCCTACCTGAAATCAAACTCCATCTTCTTATCAATTTGCAACCTTTTCGCTTAGGAGATAACCTCTTAGTTCACATATAATGTTTATCTCCTGTGCATGGACGCTTCTCATGCCAATGGGTCTGTTTGACTATGTTTGCCCTGATGGACCTGTTCCAACTGGGTTGGCATTTGTCAATCTTCAAAACCATGCAGTTACTTGATTCAACACTACCCATACTCTCTAGCTTCCTGGTGAAGGCATCCGCGAATGTGTTTTCCTTGCCCGGATGATAAAGCATTTTGATTTCCTAATCCTTCAGTAACTCAGGCCATCTACGCTACCTCAAATTGAGATCCTTTTGCTTGAACAAATGCTGCACCCTGCGATGATCAGTATAAACCTCACAAGACACCCCATATAGATAATGCCTCCAGATCTTAATAGCATGAACAATCACGGCTAACTCCAAATCATGCACAAGATATTTCTTCTCGTGGGTCTTTAGCTGACGTGAAGCATATGCAATAACTCACCCCTCCTGCATCAATACACAACCCAAGCCTATGTGTGAAGCGTCACAATACACAGTACATATCCCCGAACCGGAAGGCAACATAGTGATCGATGTTGTGGTCAAAGCGGTCTTGAGCTTCTCGAAGCTCGCCTCACAATCATCAGACCAACGAAATTGAGCACCCTTCTGGGTCAATCTAGTCCAAGCTGCTACGATCGATGAGAAGCCCTCCACAAATCGGCGATAATAACCTGCTAACCCCAACAAACTTCTAATCTTGTTCGCCGAAGTAGGATGAGGCCAACTCTGAACTGCCTCAATCTTCTTGGGATCCACCTTAATACCCTCGCCTGATACCACATGCCCCAAGAATTCCACATAATCTAACCAAAACTCACACTTAGAGAACTTACCATATAACTTCTCTTCCCGCAAGGTCTGAAGACAATGACGAATGAATCAATATAAGTTCTGAACAATTTGTTAATCAAGTCCGTAAACTCCACTGGGGCATTAGGTAAACCGAAGGACATCACAAGAAACTCATAATGGCCATATCTTGTACGGAAAGCAGTCTTCAGAACATCTGAGTCCTGAATATTCAACTGATGGTACCCCGACCTCAAGTTGATCTCAGAGAACACCTTAGCACCCTGCAACTGGTCAAACAAATCATCAATACGCGACAACAGGTACTTGTTGTTGATGGTGACCTTGTCCAGCTGGAGGTAATCAATGCACATCCGCATAGTCCCACCTTTCTTCTTCACAAATAATACTAGTGCACCCCAAGGTGATACACTCGGCCTGACAAACCCCTTTGCTAGCAATTCCTGAAGCTGTTCCTTCAACTCCTTCAATTCTTTCGGAGCCATACGGTACGGTGGGATAGATATAGGTTGGGTACCTGGAGCCAAGTTGATATAGAAATCAATATCACGATCTGGTGGCATGCTTGGAAAGTCATAAGGAAACACATAGACAAACTCCTAGACTACTAGTACTGAATCAATCGTCAGAGACTCTACGGTAGTATCCCGAACATAGGATAGATAAGCCAAGCAATCCTTCTCGATCATATGTCGAGCCTTCATAAAAGATATAACCCCACTGGATGTACTGACAAACGAACCCTTCAATTCCAATCTAGGCAACTCGGGCATCGCCAAGGTAACAGCCTTGGCATGGCAATCATGGATGGAGTGATACGTAGATAGCCAGTACATGCCCAGGATGACCTCAAAATCAGTCATTTCAAGCAATAGGAGATCCTCTCTAGTCTCATATCCACAGAATGTAACCACACAGGACCGATAGATCCGATCCACAACAACAGAATAGCCCACAGGAGCGGACACATAGACAGGGGTACCTAAGGACTCACGAGGAATATCCAGAAAGTGAGCAAACAAGTATGACACATACGAATAGGTAGATCCTGGATCAAATAATACTGAAGCATCACTATCGCAAACAAAGATAATACATGTGTTCACGGCATCTGAGGCCACTGCATCTGGTATGCCGAAAAACCATAAAATTGGGTCGGAGCTCCACCTGGCTGGCCTCCGCCTGCCTAACCTCCACCTTTGGGACGACTTTGTAGTACCTTCTCCCTGAAGTCTGACCCTGATGGCCTGAATACCCACCGGAAGAACCCTGAATAGCTAGTGGGCGATGTGAACTATCTGGCATGGCACTGAAGTATGCACTAGAAGAACTATGATAACCGAAGTACCCACTAGAAGAACTCTGAATAGCTGGTGGCCGGTAAGAACTCTCCAACATAGCACTGAAATAGAGTCGCAATGGAATACCCCGAGGAGGTGGTGGTTCTGAATATGGGGGCCTGCTGGGCTGACCCCTCCCAAAGTGACCTCTGCCCCCAGCTGGGGCAGCTCTGAACTCTCCAGAAAAATTGGACCTCTTGTCTCACTGCATGTGCTCTCTACCTCTCTGACGGTAACCCTCAATCCTGCGAGCAATATGCATCACTTAGAGAGTCCCCATTTCAACCTCCCGAGCCATGCTAGCCTGAATGCTAGAGTGCAACCGTGCAACAAACCTCCGCACTTGCTCCATCTCAGTAGGAAGTATCATAAGTGCATGGCGAGACAACTCAAAAAATCTCACCTCACACTCGGTCACTAACATTTATCCCTACTCGAATCGCTCAAACTGACACCACAGCTCTTCCCTCTGGGTGGGTGGAATATACTTATCCAAGAATAATCGTGTCAGCTGGTCCCAAGTCATGGGAGGAGAATCTGCTGGTCTACCAAGAAGATATGACTACCACCACCTACGTGCGCTGCCTCCAACTGAAAAGTAGTTAAATCCACCGTGTGAGACTCCAATATCCTCATGTTGTGCAGTTTTTCCCGACATCTATCAAGAAAGTTCTGAGGATCCTCGTGTCACTCACCCCCAAAGCTGGAGGGTGAAGCCTAGTCCATCTGTTTAAAAGCTTTTGCGGCCCGCCGACCGTAGCTGGTCTAAGTTCAGGTACAACCATCTCCCACCTGAGATATGGCTGGGTCTGCTGGAAATGAACCAACCTAGGTCATAGAATCAATGAACCATAGCATACGGACCATAACCTTTTGAAATCCCGGTGCTGACCTGAAGTCTACCGGAGCTGGATTTGCTGCGGGCGCCTCGCCCTACTCCTCAATGATGACGTACAAATACACTACTAAAAAGCAAATGGATATGGTCGCATGCAATATAATTTATCCAACTATGAGTCAGAGTCGAATCCCACAGAGAAAAATATGTAGGCGATTAGGAATGTAAGAAAAGTATCACTTATTGTGCAATTCCAAACACTTAGAATTTAATATTATAGCTACATGCAAAAATGTAAACTAACCTAGAAAGCAAGTAAAATGATCAATGGCTACAAGTATGGATGCATCAGCAATTATGATGACGTCAAAATCACTACTAAAAAGTTTTAAATAGATATGGTCGCATGCAATATAATGTACCCAACTATGAGTCGGGGTCAAATCCCACAGAGAACAATATATAGGCGATTAGGAATACAAGAAAATCATCACTTATTGTGCAATGCCAAATATTTAGAGCTTGGTAGTGAAAATATTATAGCTAAATAAAAAAACGTAAGCTAACCTAGAAAGCAAGTAAAATGATCAACGGATAAAAGTATGGATGCATCGGGAATTACACTCAAGTAACGATACAATGTATTTCACGATTTTACAAATATGAGCGAGTTAATGTTAATTAGCCTTGCGTAATAATTCTATATTAGCTTCTCCCGAAGACTGACAAGACTTCCTAATTGAATTATCCCTAAAATAATCAAGAGATTAAGCACACCCGAATATAGATACAAGCAGTTCAATCCTATCCCTAGGTAGAATCTATAAAATGAGGGTTAAAGCCTCAAGTTCTTGTTAATTGATCTTTCACAACCCCAAATAATCTTTCCCAAAATTAATTCGAAGTTAATGGGCGAGTCCTAGGATTAGCTAATCCCTTTTGAAACATTAAAGAACAAGAATAATAAAGAAACAATAAATCACTTCATACATAAATAAAGATCGTTCAATACATAAGCACAACAAGGTATTTAATCCACACTCTAAATATGAATATTCCCATAAACAAGAATCAAGTGTTGGAAAAAATACTACACACTTAAATATTCAATACAAAGCAAGGAAATGAAGAAATGAGCATAAAGGAGTAAGAAATTCTAAACCAAAAGCTTCAAATCTTCAAGACCCAAGTGTGGGTGCAAGAACCCTAGCTTCCAAAACTTGTTCTCTGTAGTGTAAGGACTAAAAATAAGCCAAAGATTTGTAAAAGATCTGTTAGTCGTGTATTTGGGGGTTTGGCAATGAGAAAATATGAAATATCATTGCTTCCCAGGTCTAATGCTTGTTGATTGCACCTGCGGAAGAATACTCGCAGGTACGGCTTCGCATATGCGAATACTTCATCACAGATACGAGCCTGAGTGAAATTCACTTCTGCGCAAATACGGACCAAATGATCGCACCAGCAATTCTGCAGGTGCGGATCACTAACCGCAGATGCGGACCTAGTGTGTATGACACCTTTCCACATATGCGGTCTTGTACTTCGCAAATGCGAAGTCGCAAAAGCGACCAATTTTCTGAGGTGGTGAATCACTGAAGAATTTTGCCTTTTTTCCACTCTTTTTTGCTCAATTCCACCTTAATTGAATTAAAATCACTTCATGGCATCAGTTACCTGAAAATATAACAATATACACTAACGACCTCATATTATAATTAAATGACGCAAAATCTAAAGAAAGGAGACTAGAATGAGTGGTAAATCACCACTCATCAGCCGCAGAAGCCCAAAGTGCAGCTGCACTCATAAATGTGCGGTCCACAGAAAGTGTCCCCGTCCAACCCAAGATCAAGAGTGCGGTCGCACTCAGAAAACGGGGTCCGCACAATCAGAGGAAGTGCGGCCGCACTCCAGATTTATGCGGCCGCAGAAAGCCACCCTGTCAAGTCAGCCTCAAAGCGCGGACTGCACACAGAATTGTGGGCCGCACAACCTCCGCAGGGGCAATTTCGTCAGATAATTTTAGCTGGGTATAAATAGATCTTTTTGTCATTTTTAGGTTAAGTTTTGTGCACCTGAGAATAGATAGCCGTTTTTCTTTGTTGTATTGGGTAACTTTGTAATAGTTTAACATTTTAACATTAGATTTTCTTCCTTTAATTATCAATTATGAATTTCATCTTAGTTTCTTCTTTAATTTCTTCATTTTCTATGAGTAGCTAAACCCTTAGCTAAGGTTGTTACCCAATCCCTAGATGGGTACTTAATGGGTGATTGATTTAGGTCTTATTTATGATTGGGTATATGGTATTTAGCCTAGTTCTTGCTGGAATTTAAGAATTAATGGTTGTAAACATTGATTCATGCCAAATTGACTTAGTTTCTACTTGAGAAAGGGAGACTATGTCTTGGAAAACTTGGCTAACAAGAAATTGGGGTGAACTCAAGAAATTTATAGCGCCAATTAAAGGGTCGAATCTAGAGATAGTAAGACTCGACTTGAGCATCTATCACTTGTTTCATGAAATACCCATTTGGACTTGAGAAAGCCAATTTTGGAAAAATCACTCAAAGTACCGAGAGGTATAGAGTGAGTAATCATGTGTAATTGCCATATTGTATCCCGATCAACCAAACATTCCCTAAATCTCTAAATCCGTTAGGTGACCAACTATACGGAAGTTACAACCCTAGATCTTTTATAAACTGAAAAACATCAAAAACCAAAAACATTGTCTCCTAGCTTTACAATTACAAACATTAGCATACAAAACTAGAAGTAGAAAAGAAACAACTGAATATGTGGAAGTGCAATCTTGGGCACTTCATTCACTATACTAGATATATACCTAATCCCACATAAATCTCTCTATGGAATCGGCCCCGACTCGCATTGGGTATTTATAATTGCATTGACCGCACATCCCAAGTAGTGGTATAAGTTTGGGCGACATCACGCATCTGCGGCATCGCACCTGCGGCCAAAACCCTCGCAGGTGCGATCACACCAGTTGATTCCAAGCTTCAGTACTCCCTCAAATCAAACTCCAAGTCCGTTAACCACCCGAAATCAACTCGAGGCCCCTGGAACCTCAACCAAACATACCAACAAGTCTTATATCCCAATACGAACTTAGTCAAACCCTCAAATCACCTCAAACAACGTCAAAAACATGAATTACACACGGATTCAAGCCTAATGAACATAGAAATTCCCAAATTTTACAAACGAAACCGAAACCAATCAAATCACGTTTGATTGGCCTAAATTTTGAACACAAGTCACAAATGACACCATGAACCTACTGCAACTTCCGGAATCGGAATCCAACCTTGATATTATAAAGTCCACTCCTGATCAATCAATGATTTGATTTGATCCTCCAAAGTGCGGATAGTCTCATCATTTTGATGTAGTGCTTGTTTTAAGTCCTCGAGTGCCATGCTTTGCTTCTCCTCATTTTCAAGGATGGCCTCCAAACATGGGCATCATCCTCTCATTTTGAGAATTTGAGAGTTCTTCTTGGTTTTGATCAAGTGCCAAGGGAGGATTTTCGGCATCCACATTTAAGGAAAGTTCTTGTCTATCATTCACTTCCGAGGCTTTTTGGACCTCTAAATCTTCAAGCATCTCTCCCATTTGTAAGTTCAACCTTTCAAGCGCCAATTTATTTTCGAGACTATTCTCCAAAAGCTCCTCCAAAGCACTTTGCTATTTATTTCCTCCTTCAAGTAGGCATTCTAACATGAGCTCGAACTCTCCATTTTGACCATGCTCAATTTCTTCCACTTCCATGCCCCTATACTTGTCACCACAAAAAGTAGAATCATCATAGCGGGGGTTTGGGGAAGGGAAGGACAAATAAGCACAATTATACCAAATGACCATTTTGACGACCACACTTATCAAAAATACTCCACTCATGGGTTTGAGATTGTGCACACAATCCACCCCCGGGAGAATTTAAACAATTTTTCCACGAGTGTGGTCCTCCACAATAAAGGCAAGGGTCATCAAAATATGAACAACTACCATCCGACCAATTTTCATTATATCATGCAATTTTTTATTTTTTTCTTTTCAAAAACTAAGAAAACAAATAGGAAGATAAACAAGATAAGGAAATAATTACACAAATATTCACAAGTTTGAACCGAAGAACTTACGCTTACTTCTCAAAAAACCTAAATTACGCCAAATTGTTCCCCGGCAACGGTGCCAATTTTGATGACGTCAAAATACACTACCAAAAATTAAATTGATATGGTCGCATGCAATATAATTTCCCAACTATGAGTCAGGGTCGAATCCCACAGAGAATAATATGTAGGCGATTAGGAATGTAAGAAAATTATCACTTATTGTGCAATGCCTAACACTTAGAATTTGGTTGTGAAAATATTATAGCTAAATGCAAAAATGTAAACTAACCTAGAAATCAAGTAAAATGATCAATGGCTACAATTATGGATGCATCGGAAATTACATGCAAGTAATGATCCAATGTATTTCACGATTTTACAAATATGGGCGAGTTTATGTTAATTAGTCTCGGGTAATAATTCTATACTAGCTTCTTCCAAAGACTAACAAGAATTCCTAATTGAATTATTCCTAAAACAATCAAGAGATAGAGAACACCTGAATATGTCTACAAGTAGTTTAATCCTATCCCTAGGTAGAATCTATAAAATGAAGGTTAAAGCCTCGAGTTCTTGTTAATTAATCTTTCCCAACCCCAAATAAAACTTCACAAAATTAATTCGAAGTTAATGGGCGAGTCCTAGGGTTAGCTAATCCTTTTGGAGATATTAAAGAACAAGAATAGTTAAAGAAACAATAACTCACTTCATAAATAAATAAAAACCGTTCAATACATAAGCACAACAAGGTATTTAATCCACACCTTAAATATGAATATTCCCATAAACAAGATTCAAGTGTTGGAAAAAATACTACACACTTAAATATTCAATACAAAGCAAGGAAATGAAGAAATGAGTAAGAAATCTCAACCAAAAGCTTCAAATCTTCAAGACCCAAGTGTGTGTGCAGGAACCCTAGCTTCCAAACTTGTTCTCTCGAGTGTAAGGACTGAAATTAAGTCAAAGATCTGTAAACGATCTGTTCGGTCATGTATTTGTGGGTTTGGCAATGAGAAAATGTGAAATGTCATTCCTACCCAGGTGTGTGACTCCTTTCCATAGATGCGGTCTTGTCCTTCGCAGATGCGAAGTGGCAAAAGCAACCAATATTCCGCAGGTGCCGAATCACTAAAGAATTTTTCTTTTTTTCACTCTTTTTTGCTCAATTCCACCTCAATTGAATTCAAATCACTTCATGGAATCATTTACTTGAAAATCTAACAATAAACATCATAAACGACTCATATTATAATTAAATGATGCAAAATCTAAATAAAAGAGACTAGAATGAGTGGTAAAATCACCACACATCACTCAACAAGTGGATCCTCCACTGGATCCGTTTGTGGTACAACTGGGGCAACTCTGTGAAATCCTTGTCCCCTATCTCAGGTCGGTGCTCTTCCCCGACCTCTACCACAGCCTCTCACAATGGGGGGAGCAGCTCCTTCCAGGTTTGGAACATTTGCCGCACGCGCCCTAACCATCTGTGAGAGAGTAAGAGAAGAAACTTAGCATGCCATCAACTACACAATAGGAGATGAACAAAGAGTAGTTTCCTAACGTCCTATAGCCTCTCGAAGATAAGTACAGACGTCTCCGCACAGATCCGCAAGTCTCTATTAGGCATGCACATAACTTGTGAGACTGTGAACCTAGTGCTCTGATACCATATTGTCACGACCCAATTTCATTATAGCTCGGGATGGCGCCCAACACCGCTTGTAGGCAAGCCAACACTGATAAATTTGGTGGTTTCCACTTTTAAAATGTTTGCAAATTGAATAACACTCCTCATTGATAAAATTTTAAAAATTTATAGATGTAAAGTGATTAAACAAAAGCAACTGAGTGAAAAATCGAAGTCATAACAATAACCCAAAATCAAAAGTCTACTAATGTGTGTGTCAAGACCTGGTGTCACAAGTATATGGGCATTCTAGTAGAATATACAAAAGAATACTAGTCTACTGTCTGAAGGAAATAGACAAAAATATAAATCCCAAAGAGAGACTCTGGTTGCTGCTGAATGGCTCGGAAGGGCAGCTCACCGTGTAGTCTCGAGCTAGAAGTCAAGCGTGTGTGCCGGACTGGTAACCAGATGCACCTGCCTCAGATCCTACATATCAAGTGCAGAAGTGTAGCGTGAGTACATAAACAAGATGTACCCGATAAGTATCTAGTCTAACCTCGAAGAAGTAGTAACGAGGGGTCGGCTTCGACACTTACTAAGGACCAAAAACATAATAATATGAAGTTCTAATTAAGCATGAAATATACAATGATAATAGAGCTCAACAAGAAGTAAGTAAACAAAATGTTGAAATAGGAAATTCAACTTGGAACCTTAAAATGTTGAAATTCTCAACCTTCACTTTAAATCCAACAAGTAGAAAACATAATCAAGCAACGATATCAACAAAACATGGTGTAAGCTTAAGTCTACCCGGACATAAGCATGAATAGTAGCTACGCACGGACTCTCGTCACATCGTGCGTGTGTAGCCCCTATAAATAGAAGCACATTTTGATTTAAGTTCACCTATGGAGTTAATTCCCTATTACAAGGCTATAAGAGAGACTTACCTCGTCTCAAGGCCTACTTTCCGGTCCAAGAATGTGCTCACGCCCTCAATTCGATTCTAAATCAACCCAAAACTAATCAAATAGTATATAAACTAATCAATACATACTCGAAAGCTCGTATTCCAACTATTTAAGAGGTTACCCAACCCAAAATGTAAGGTTCTCAAAATTCACCCACCGGTCCACGTGCCCCGATTCCGGAAATGTTCGAAGGAAGTTGTGACCCATAACCTTAGGAAAAATAATATATGATTTTTATCAAATTCCATAACCATTTTCACGGTCAAATCCCAATTTTACCCAAAACCTAGATTTTCACCTAAACCCTTGATTTTACCAGTTTTTACATGTTAATCTACCCATAATCTATGTATTTAACTCATGTTGTGTAGAAATTACTTACCTCAAAGTGCTAGGTGAAAACCCTCTTCCAAATGCTCCAAAATTCGCCCAAGAGATGAAAGAAAGTGAGATAAATGGCTTAAGTCGCGCACTAAATGAGCTGGGCACAGGCCTCTGATGTCGTATTTGCGACACTGGGTTCGCAAATGCGACGAAACCATCCAAATGCAAACCATGGGCTTCAGCTGCTGAGGTCGCAAATACGACGAAAGTGTCGCAAATGCGAACACTGCTGAGGTCGCAAATGCGGTTCAGGTGTCGCAAATGTGAACACTACCCAAGTCGAGCTCCTTCACAAATATGAAGCTATTCTTGCAAATGCGAACTATTTCTCGCATTTGCGAGACCTACAACACCAACACTCACACCAGAAAACGGATGTGTTTTGCAACTCCTACCACACATCTGAAACTCACATGAGCCCTTGGGGCTCCACACCAACTATCCATACAAGTCTAATAACCTCATACAAACTCGCTCAAGCGATCAAAACATGGAAATAACATCAAAAACTACGAATCAGGCACCAAAACGCATGAATTGGCTCATGAATTCAAAAGCATCAAACAAGACTTCCGCTCATCTGATTCCAATCACATCAACTCGAAATGATACCAAATTATGCGTGCAAGTCTTAACTGACATTACGGAACTATTCCCAGTCTCGAAATTCCATTTGGACATCGATATCACAAAAACCCGTTCGAACCCAAATTTAAAGAACTTCTAAACCTTCAAAGAACCAACTTTTGATATTAGGCGTTGAAACGCTCTAGGGTCATCCAAAACCCGATCCGAGCATATTCCCAAGTTTGAAATCACCATACGAACCTATTGAAACCGTCAAATCCCAATTCTGAGGTCGTTTATGTATTGGTAAAAAAGATCTTCATACGTGTAATAAATCTTGATGATTCAGCAGTCTACATGGAGCAATGAAGACACGACAGCTGGACGGAACTTTATGAAGAGGTATGAGGCAAAGAGACACAGCAAATCACACCCACGGGTTAATTAGCTACGGAAGTCTCAACCTAATTGAGAAGATGAAGAGACACGGTCAAAATGTATCTGGGCAGAGCAAAGGGCGAATTCAGAGATCTTCAATTAGTGATCCACACGTTACACGACATTCATGCAACAGTTACGATTACTCATTGTAACGTTACATTAATGTCATAATTAGTCATTAATGTTCAATCACTCAAAATGGCAGACGTTATATTAAGAAATTCCCTATATAAGGGAGTAAAATATAACCTGTAGGGGGATGACCCGAACTACTATTGCAATATACTTACTATTTGTGCATCTTACTGCTTTCCATTTACAAGTTTGCCTACAATTATAATCTTATTCTTTGGTTATCAGAAACTCGTGTTCTTCTTAAAATAGCTTTGGGCAAAGAATCTAATTCTTTGATTAAACAAATTGGTTCCATTATCGTGAATCTGATAATCTTTTTTTTGCTTTTTCAAGCGATATCCTCTAAACTATGTCGAACTCCAACGACAACAACCAGCAAAGGAATGGAACCCCAGTTCCATCGTTTTCAGGAACCCCACGTGGTTCAAGGGAACAATCCCTAGAAAGATCCAATAACAACAATGATAATTATGATCAAACGGTGGAACAAGATTGAGTAAAGCAGATGATTGTAGAGTATTTGAGACAAGCTTTGACAGAATTTGCGAGGGGATTACCGACAGCGTTACCTGAACCACCGACACCACCCCCCAATAATACCATCACCATGGAAAATCCTCAATTTGGGTTGGCGAACTCAGGAAGGGGAGATACTTCTAATGAATCTATCGAAGTAAGAGCAGGTATGACTAATAACTCTGAACTACAAAATTTACTTCTAACCATGCAGAAACAGATGAACGAGCAGAACGATCGTATAGAAAAAATTCTTGGAGTACCGCCTATTATCAAAGGCATTGGTGTTGATAGGTATTCTTAACAACCTTGGAAGCCAAGTGCAGCACCCTTGCCTATACCCAAGAAGTTTAAAATGCCTGATGTTCCTAAATATGATGGAACAACTGACCCATGTGATCATGTGACTACTTTCAGTACTGGAGTAAAAGGAAACGACTTAACAAAATAAGAGATTGAATTAGTCCTTGTCAAAAAATTTGGGGAAACACTTACCAAAGGAGCCCTAACCTGGTATTCTCTTATGCCTGAAAATTCTATTGACTCTTTTGCTGAGCTTGCAGATTCGTTTATAAAAGCACACTCTGGTGCACAAAAAGTTGAGAAAAGAATGGAAGACATATTCAAAATAAAATAAGGAGATACGGAACTACTTCGTGAGTTTGTATACAGGTTTCAACGAGAAAGAATGAAATTACCCAGGGTGCCTGATAATTGGGCAGCCATGGCATTTGCAAGCAACCTAAATGATAAAAGCTCAAAAGCCACGAGACGACTTAAGGAAAGTCTAAGAGAATTCCCCGCTACAACATGGAACAATGTATATAACAGGTATAGTACTAAATTCAAAAACCCAGGGTGCCTGATAATTGGGAAGCCATGGCATTTGCAAGCAACCTAAACAATAAAAGCTCAGAAGCCACGAGACGACTTAAGGATAGTCTAAGAGAATTCTCTGCTACAACATGGAACGATGTATTTAACAGGTATAGTACTAAACTCAGAATAAAAGAAGATATCATTGCTCGTTCAAGAGATGAAGATCATTCCAGATCCAGACGTCCTGAATTAGACAGAAGGTCAGGTTAAAATAGGTACAATCCTTACTTAGGACCCTCGGGACGTGATATTCGTCCCAGGTTTGAAAACACTAGGTTAGACTATAGATCACCAGGAAGAGACGTAGTCTCATCTTAATCTAGATCCAGAAAAGGTCAAGATGAACGACCTAGAGGTAATACCCGAATTGGGGATCATACCTTTAATGTAAGTACTACTGAACTTGTCTCAATATTGAGGAACATGGGAGACAAGGTTAAGTGGCCCAAAGAGATGCGATCAAATCCAAGTAGAAGGAACCCAGATCACTGGTGTGAATTCCATAACGATCATGGGCACAAGACTGCGGATTGCAGATTTTTACAAGGTGAAGTAGAAAATTTATTGAAACAGGGCTATTTAACAGAATTGTTTAGTGATAAAGGTAAACAGGCATATATGAAGAACAGATAGGAGCCCCCAAAGCCTCCTTGTCCAAAACGAACCGTCAACGTGATACACGGAGGTGAAGAAGTAAACAGAGTGGTCTACAAAACGACCTCAAAGTTCACAATTACACATGGAAAATGGGTTTGTGAAAATCTGGAAGCTAACGATATAACCTTCGATGATGCATATATCGGCGGATTAATGCTTCCTCACAATGATGCTCTGCTAATATCTTTAGTTATTCATGACACTAACATAAAAAGAGTGTTGATTGATCCAGGTAGTTCATTTAATATCATTTTGCTAATAGTCGTGGATGAAATGCTATTGGGGAATGAAGTAATTCCAAGGGCATGAGCCATATCAAGGTTTGATAACTCTACGGTTATAACAAAAGGAGAAATTGAGCTTAGCACTTATGCTGAGGGGGTGATCAAAAGAACTGGGTTCCAAGTCATTGATACTGACATGGCTTATAACGTAATCGTGGGAAAGCCATGGATCCACGACATGAAAGAAATACCCTCCACCTTGCATCAGGTAATTAAATTCCCCTCTGAATGGGGGATTCAGATAAATTAGAGGCGATCAGCAAACCGCAAGAAATATAAACTCCGTGGTAAACTACAACAAAGAAATAGAGTTGGAAGAAATTACTACCCAAACAGGCATGGAAGAAATTACTACCCAAGCAGGTACGGAAGGTATTATTGCTCAAACAGGTACGAAAGAAAATACTTACGAGAATGTGAATCAAGTTACCACAGAAGGTGCATTAGACCACACGGATGTAGATGCCAGACCGGACGTCATTCATGAACCGGAGGAAGACGAGCACATCAAAACAACTACGGAAGATCTCGAACCTGTTCCATTGTCTGAACAAAAGCCTGAACAGAAAGTGTATATAGGCACGAGGCCGGGCCCCGGTCGAAGAGAAGAAAAGAAAGCAAGGACCATTCAAGAACCAAGTGATTGACGAAGAGGTACAAAAACTCTTGAAGATTGGTTCAATACGAGAGGTATAATATGAAGCTAAATCCAAAAAAATGCGCTTTTGGAGTGCAATCACGTAAATTTTTGGATTTCCTTGTATCAAACAGAGGAATAGAGGTAAACCCCGCTCAAATTAAAGCTATAGAAGAAATACCTGATATTTTAACAAATAAAAAGAAGTTCAAAGACAAACGGGGAGAATAGCAGCTTTGGGAAGATTTATTTCTAAGTCTTCCGAAAAAAATTTTAAATTCTTCTCAGTTCTCAAAAAGCAGAATCAATTCGAATGGATTTAAGATTGTCAGCAAGCCCTCAAGAATCTGAAGATTTATCAATCAAAACCACCGCTGCTTTCAAAGCCAAAAGAAGGGGAAAGATTGTGCATCTACCTGGATGTTTCAGAAATTACTGTAAGTGCAGTACTGGTAAGAGAAGAAAAAGGTAAGAAATTACCTATCTACTATGTAAGTAAAACTTTGCTAGATGCTAAAACTAGATACCCACATCTGGAAAAATTAGCCTTAGCTTTAATAATGGCGTCTAGAAAATTACGACCATATTTTCAATGTCACCCAATCACCGTTGCGGTTTCATATCCTTTAAGAAATATTCTGCATAAACAAGAATTGTCAGGATGATTAGCCAAGTGGGCCATAGAATTAAGTGAGCATGAAATAATCTATCAGCTTAGGACTGCAATTAAGTCTCAAATACTAGATGATTTTGTTGCTGACTTTAGTAATAGCATTATCCCTGAAGTAGAAAAAGAGTTACAACTTTTTAACGGTGCTAATCCGAGCCTATGGATCCTATTCACCAATGGCTCCTCAAATATAAAAGGTGTCGGCTTAGGCATAGTCTTAATATCACCCACGGGTGAAAAGACATGGCAAGCTATCAAGTGTTATTCTATAACTAATAATGAAGCAGAGTACGAAGTTGTTATTGTAAGGCTTGAACTCGCACGAGAACTCTCAATCGAGCAAATCGTGATTAACAACGACTCCCAACTGGTAGTAAATCAGATGCAGGGGACTTACATCACTCGAGAGACTCGAATGCAACAGTATCTTGAAAAAGCACGAGAACTCGTGAGACAATTCAAAACATGGAAGGTAATGCAAATACATAGAGAGGAAAATGCAGAAGCAGATGCATTAGCTAACCTCGCAGCAGTCACGGAAATAACAAAAAAAGACAATGCAATTGTCGTCCAACTATTCCACTCAATGATCGACCAGGGCAGAAATGGGGTAACTTTCAACAACTTAACCTGGGACTGGAGAAACGAAACTCTTAATTTTTTGCAGAATGGCACCGTACCTGAAAACAGGAAAGCAGCTCAACCACTTCACCGCAAAGCTGCACGGTACTGCCTTATTCGCAACTCACTTTATCGCAAGATGTTCGGAGGACCCCTAGCTAAATGCCTCTGACCTAAACAAAAGAAATTTGTGATGAAAGAAGTCCACGAAGGACACTGTGGAAATCACTCAGGGGCGAGATCATTAGTGAAAACCCTAATCAGAGCTGGATACTATTTGCCTAAGATGGAAGAAGAATCCGAGAACTTCGAATCCAAATGCGACAGGTGCCAAAGGTTTTCCAATAACATGCATCGACCAGCGGAATTATTGCATCCAATAGTATCCCCATGGCCTTTCATGAAATGGGGTATGGACATAGTGGGACCTCTTCCCACAGCTAAAGGACAGGTACAGTTTTTGCTCATGCTAACCGACTATTTTACAAAATGGGTAGAGGCAGAAGCATTCAAATAAGTGCGAGAAAAGGAAGTTAAAAGCTTCTTATGACGGAACATACTATGCCGCTTTGGGATACCAAAGGAGGTCGTGTGCTATAATGGCCCACAGTTCATAGGCTCGCAAATCACAGAATTCTCCGAAAGATACTAAATCAAGCGAATCACTTCAATGACATACCACTCCGTGGCTAATGGTCAAGCTGAGTCAATGAATAAGGCCATCATCAACAATATTAAAAAGCGGATGGATAAAGCCAAAGGAAACTGGCCTGATGAGTTACCAGCGGTACTATAGGCATACAGAACAACTTCAAAAACAGCCACGAGAGAAACCTCGTTCGCACTTGTCTATGGCTCAGAAGCCTTAATACCTGTGGAGATTGGCGAACCAAGCATAAGGTTCTCAATAGCCATGGAGGAAGCAAACAACGACAAATTGAGGACCAATCTAGACCTGCTCGAACCATGGAGAGAAGCATCACTAATACGGATGGCACCTAAAAAAAAATCATAAAGCGCTATTACAACAGTAAAGCTCATCTCAGGTACTTCAAGATTGGGGACTTCGTCCTCAAAAATTTCTTTCAATCAACGAAAGAAGCAGGCGCGCTAAATCCAAACTGGGAAGGACCCTATAAAAATCCGAGGCATAGCTGGGAAGGGCGCCTATGAGTTGGAAGCTATGGACATCAGAGTTCTACCAACAAGCTAGAACGGCATCCACCTAAAGAAGTATTCATTCTAAGGAAAAGAAGTACCCCCGGTCAGGTATCACACGTTCGATTTTATTTTGAACATTTAAAAATTTTACTAGCCTTTTTAGATGATAGGCATAAAGCTAACCCATCACCAGACAATGATATTAGACCTGCAAAGACGCGAGGAAATAATACAATTCCCGGTCTAGGGTTACACTTACTGATGGACGATTTAAAGGGTTAAGCAGTCATCATCTAAATAACTATATACCTTCGAGTCCGGAATATTTTTCCTTTTCAAGAAAAGGACCACATGGAAGGAATAATCAAGTGCTCGAGATCTCATTTTTCAAAGCTCAAACACTTGGGGGACTATACAGTACGGAAGGCTAATACAAAGCAAAGAAGACTATCAGAAAGTCAAAAGCTCGAGCATGAAGACCCATCTACCCAACAAGACAAGTGATATGAGCAGAATAGAAAGAGATCAAAAAGAGTCATCCAAATACAAAGTAATGCAAAAATGCAAAAAACCTTCGAAAATGTTCAGGTTGAAAGGCAAAATATTAGACACAAGGAAGAAATGTACATCTTTATACTTATTCAAAACTGTTGTAATAAAAATAGTTAGGGGTAAAAGATCATCATCAGTGTACTCATTCAAAAACTGTTATGATTAAAAATAGTTACGAAATCTTTGTACTCATATAGAAAACTGTTATCAAATAAAACAGTTATGGATGAAAGATCAAAATCCTTGTATTTGTTCAGAAAACTGTTATCAAATAAAACATTTCCCTCGTACTTATTAGAAAACTGTTTCCAACAAAAACAATTGCGGGTAAAAACCCCAATTCTTATAATAACTGTTACTAATGAAAAATAGTTGCTCCCTTGTAATTACTCGAACAAACGGTTACATACGAAAAACTGTTACATACGAAAAACTGTTACGAAATACAACTGTATATCAAATCTGTTAAAAGAAAACAGTTGCAACATGAGTTTTAGACGATAATCAAACACATGTAAAAAGTTGTGAAAGTTCAAACAAAAAAAAATTTCCTCAGAAACATTCTTAAATATGTGAAAAATTCCTATCACTCTATTGCATTATTACACCTTTATGAAGTTGAGACGTCTTCTTCATTAAGTGTCGATCAAAAAAAGACCATCTTCCATAAATTATGCCTACTACAAAAAGGCACACACTAAATATGACACCGTGCCTATTACGAAAAGGTACGAGTAATCTAAAGCATTCTATATGCAAAACTCAGAGGTAAAACTAAAACCTCGAAAAATAAAGCATGCAAAAGACTTAAAGAGTGAAACAGAAACTCAACGGAAAACAAAAGTCATACTAGCATTAATATATTAAAACGGCTAAGTAAAAACTAAGTATTAACTTATACTTAGCCGTATAGAATTTTTATACATTGAGGTTCCCCTAAGTTGTCATTTTGGGACTTTAAAGAGATCCAAATTTACCCCCGATGGGACTAGGGGTAACCACCAATTGAGACAAACATATAAAAAAAGGGGGGTGAACCAACTTCTTAAATTTCTTCAGGAGGGGGGTTGACTTCACTGGAAGAATGAGCGGGAGCAACTACGGATGAAGAGGCACGAGCAGCAGGAGTCTCACCATCAGGTGAAGAGAGGTTATGACCTTGTTAAGCCTTCTCCATGACTTCCTTAGTTTTAGCTATTTCAGCACTAAGGTCGAAACCCTCTTGACTCATTTCTGTCGATGTGTCAAGGCGAGAATTCATATACACCCAGCTCACATCAACAGCAGCCACCTCTTCAAGATCTTCATAATCCCTTGCTCATACTTGAATCTCAGCTTTCAATCCGTCCTTCTCCGCTACAGCAGTTTCAAGGGCGGCCCTTAATGGTACAATCGACTCCTCCAGGGTTTGAACTTTATCTAAAGAATTACGAAGATCCTCTTGAGTACGGGTGAGTGATTACACGAGCTCGCTTGAGTATTCCTCCTTCTGCCCCAGCAAGTTTCTTAAGTCTCTAATCTCCTCAGAGATGCGGGATAATGGCTCAGCAAATGAGGACTCCAGAATACTCTTGTCTTTGTCAGCCTAACTGGAAGAAGCCTTCTCTACTGCCAGTTCTGCCGCCATGAGCCCCATCTGCCGCTTCAAGGTACTCATTTCCTCTTCTAAGGCATCCATGTCAATCCTTAGGCTATCATATTGTGCTTTCCAATTATCAGCATCGGCCTGCAACTCTTTTGTATCCTGATCCGTATTTGAGATCCTCTTCATGAGCTCCATGCCTATAAGATTAATCTAAAAGAAATAAATCAATTAGATATGATAAATTTCACATACAAAAATGAAAGAGGATAACCTGCATCATACCTTCAAAGAGGTATGCACAACTTCATTGGCCCATGTAAGAGAGTTATGGCTGGGTAGCTTGGTTTCTCAGTGGGACCTATCAAAGGCTTGAGCCACACTTTGGGCTCACCCATTTTCTTGAAAAGATTCCCCTCAGCTGGAACCTCTATTATCACATGCCGCATCTCTCTGCTGGAAGACCCTACTTCCCTAGCGGAAGGCATGGAAGCAGGTAGAGATGAAGCAACAACAAGCACGGAGGGTTGAGGAACTGGAGAAGACATGGGCAAAGAAACATGCACGGAGGATTGAAGAGTTGAGGAAGCCACGGGCAAAGCAACAGCAGAAGCCGTAATAGCCAAAGGAGCAGATGAGACAGCTTCTCTTAAAGAAGCAGGAAAAACAGCAGCCAAAGGGACATCATCAGGAGCAAGGTCAAAACCTTCATGGAACAAGTAACCTATAGACTCATGAATAGGGGAATGTGAAACATATTCAGAAGTAGAGGTCTCAACCACAGACACGAAAGGCACAGTCATGGGTGTAGACTCATCGTCTGAAACCACCCGCCTTCTCTGTGGCCTGCGCACCAAAGCACCCTCCTCTTCTTTTTCTTCTTCTACGGAACGGGACTCACCTATCTTCCTCTTCAAGGAAGATGAAATGATAATAATCTCTTAGGCCTAGGCCAAAGACATCTTCGGGATAGATGAAGCAGACACCCCACGAGCAGAGAACCCTATCAAAAGGGAAAAAGTTAAGCGATAGAGAAAGAAGAGGCTCGGGTAAGGAAAGAAGAAAGAACAGAAGCTTCACTTACCGTGGGTCTTTACATGCCAACCGTACTTCCTAGTGAAGTACTTCCAAAATATCTCTTCTAAAGGAGCAACGAACAATAATTTTTCTACCCAATCACGGATACCGGAGACATTCTCAACAGTACCCATGATTGCTGAGAGAAGAAGAAACAGATACGGTGTTAGTAAAACATCTCAAGTCAGAACGAGGAAAAGTAAATAGATGTGAGCTAAAGCATACTCACGTGCACGATTCCACTTCTCAAGGAAGGGAAGATTTTTTTCACCCACTAAACCAACAGTGGGTACAACAACATACCGGAGGTACCAACCCCTATCCTTATCATCTCCAGGGGTTACCAACACTCTTTCACTCCTAACAGTCAGAGTAAAAACCCCTTGACGAATCAAGGCAGGAGAGTAGAGATGAATAATTTGGTTGAAAGTAAAAGGAACCGAAGCTAAAGAAGCTAAGCTCCTAAGACATGCAACAACTCGCCACACAAGTGGACCAACTTGTCCTAAGCAGATATTGATGAAACGGCAGAATTCAATTATGACTGGATCAATGAGAGGTCTAAACCCTAGAATAAAAGGGTACGTATAAACAAAAGAGAATCCCGTCTTGTAAGAAGTTATTCTTTGATTACTATTCGGAATGTAGACAGGGAACTCAGGCCCCCAAAAACACTCCCTACAAACAAGGGAAATCTGAACCTCAGTAATAAGGGTTGGATACCTTTCGACACTCTCAAGGGAAGAAGATTGGTCTATGAGAACTTGATTATCTCTAGCAAAGACAAACTCAACAGGAATAATTTCATCAACTCCAGGTTTACGAAAGCGTTCTTCTCTACCTCTAGACAGAGATCAGGAAGCCCTAGCCCTCGGAGAAACTAGAGACCTGGTGGAAGGAGGGGAAACTATCTGAGAAGAAGAAGAGCCTCTCGAAGGAGTGGATCCTAGACTCCTAAGTCTACCACCCATCCGACCCTTAGTCGGAGCAGAAGATGGCGTTAAATTATGAATATCTATTACTCTCTGAGGTTGATTTGAAGAAGACATGTTTACAAAGGCAAGAAAAAGTTCTTTACAAAAGACAAAGTTAGAAAGTGTTTCGTGAAAGTAAAGAAAAGAAGAAAGGTATTTATACTTGAGGACAACCATCAAACATGAAAAAAAAATATAATGATGAAAAGTCATAATTGAAGGTGTCACTTCGGGATTGACGCAGCCGCAGAAAGCCCTAAAAAGCGCCGAGTAACTGCAGAACCAATCTGAGAAGGACACGTGGTTTGAGCATTAAATAGAAGTGACAAACAACGTGTATGATTCAGAGAAGGATACAATGCTTCGAGATAAAGCGGCAGCAAAATATTCCTGCCATAAATGAGTATCCACTTACCAAATATTGATCTATAAATATATGGTAAGTGGGTGGACTACGTTTATTGGTAAAAAAAAGCTTCATACGTGTAATAAATCTTGATGATTCAGCAATCTACGTGGAGCAATGAAGACACGACAGCTGGACGGGACTCTATGAACAAGGGGCACGGCAAATCACACCCACGGGTTAATTAGCTATGGAAGTCTCAACCTAATTGAGAAGATGAAGAGACACGGTCAAAATGTATTTGGGCAGAACAAAGGGTGAATTCAGAGATCTTCAATTAGTGATCCACACGTTACACGACATTCATGCAACAGTAACGATTACTAATTGTAACGTTACATTAATGTCATAATTAGTCATTAATGCTCACTCACTGAAAAAGGCAGACGTTATATTAAGAAATTCCCTATATAAGGGAGTAAAATATGACCTGTAGGGGGATGACCCGAACTACTATTGCAATATACTTACTTTTTGTGCATCTTACTGTTTTCCATTTACAAGTTTGCCTACAATTATAATCTTATTCTTTGGTTATCAGAAACCAGTGTTCTTCTTAAAATAGCTTTGGGCAAAGTATCTAATTCTTTGGTTAAACAATTTACTCAAAATATTGACTGAAACTTATCCTTTTAAGGCCAACTTAAGGAACAAAATGTTTCGATTTCAACTCGAACCCTTCCAAATCTCAAAATAACTATCCTACAAGTCATAAAATAGTAAAAACACATACGGAGAGTCTTATTTAGGGGAACGGGGTTCTAAAAAGCAAAACGATCAGTCGGGTCGTTACATACTTCATGAATAATTCCATTATTTTCACAAAATTCACTTAAATATAAATATTCTCCCCTCTATCAGATCTAATTCTCTTGATTTTTCTACTAAGTTAATTTTCAACCTCAGTTTTGTAAGAAATAAAAGCATTAAAATCATCTTCTTTATTTCTTAGCAAATACAACTTAGTATATCTAGAAAAATCATCAATAAAAGTCACATAATATGTTTTATCACCTCTAGTCATAGTCTGCTTTAAATCGCCTAAATCAATATGAATCAAGGATAACAATTCAATTTCTCTATTTACAAAAAAATAAGTCTTTCTAGTACTTTTAGCTTTAGCACATATTTCACACTTGTCAATATTATTTGAGTCCAAACTAAATATTAATCCTAGTGACTGCATTTTCTTCATATACACGACATTAACATGTCCTAGTCTAGCATGACATAAAGAAATTTTAAACGACCCGACCGGTCGTTTTGAGAACTTGCACTTTGCTCGGTATTTTAGAGGCATGAGTATCCCCGTATGATGTATTATGACCTATGGGAATCGTCGGTTTTGGTTGTAAAGTTATTCGGAATCGATTTGGAAGAATGAATTTCATTGTTGACGCTTTAAGTTGGAAGAGTTGACCAAGTTTGAATTTTTGTGAATTTGACCTGTAACGGATTTTTGATGGTTCCGATAGGTACGGATGGTGATTTTGGACTCGAGTGTATGCCCAAATTTCAATTTGGATGTTTCTAGAAGGTTTCAACACAAATTGGCAAAAATTGGAAATTTGAAGGTTTGGGAAGTTTACAAGTTTGACCGAATGTTGACTTTTTGATATCGGATTTTGATTGTGGTTCTAGGAATTTGGAATAGCTTCGTTATGTCATTTGGGACTAGTGTGCAAAATTTGGGTTCATTCCGGGTTGGTTTGCTATGTTTCGGCACGAGCTATGGATGTTATAAAGTTCAAAGTTCATTAAGCTCGATTTGAGGTGAGATTCATCATTTTGATGTTGTTATGCATGATTTTTGAGTCATCGAGTTGGTCCGTATTATTATATGGGACTTTTTGGTATGTTTGGACGGGGTCCGAGGGGCTCGGGTGAGTTTCAGACGGGTTCCGGGCTATTTTGGGTTATTATTGTTGGTTTCTGCTATTACCTGATGCTTCTGGTGTCCTTAGCGATCGCGAAGGTCCAGCCGTGATCACGAAGTGTAAATTGGTCTGCTGCGAATTTGTCCTTCGAGGACGCGATATAAGGACGTGTTCACGAGAGGTAAGCTAATTAGGTTCTGCGTCCCCGATGTGGTGTCGCGTTTGCATAGAGCTGGAGGAAATATCTTCACATTCGCGAAGTAGCAGCCGTATTCGCGAAGGGTTGGTCCTGTTGTGCATCACGTTTGCAAGGACTATGTCCCGAACGCGTAGAGTCTTTTTGTGTTGTCTGATTTTGTTCATCGCAAATGCGATGGATTTTCTGCATTGGTGTAAGAGGATGCCTGGGCAGAAGTATAAAGTACTCTCTTTCGAGGGTTTCAACTTTTTTTACATTTTGGGATATATGGAGCTCGGATTGAGGCGATTCTTGAAGAAATTTTCTCCATGTGGACTGGGGTAAGTGTTTTCTACTCATTTTTTGATGTTATATCATGAATCTATCTTCGATTTTGACATTTAATTGAGGGTTCCAAAAAAGAGAATTGGGGGTTTTAGCCTAAAGTTTCATAATGTGAATTTTTGAGTTTTGAACATCGATTTGGAGTTGGATTTGAGTGAAACTAGTATGGTTGGACTCGCAATTGAATGATTTGTCTGATTTTGTGAGTTTTGTAGGGTTTCAAGGCCTGGGCCCGGGTTGAACTTTTTGGTCAACTTTTGGGATTATTTAAAGATTCGACCTTTATCGATTGGATTTGTTTCCTTTGGCATTATTTGATGTATTTGAGTTGCGTTTGGCTAGTTTTGAGCCGTTCGGAGGTCGGTACGCGTGAGATGGAATTTTGGAGCATCGCTTGGCTTGCTCGGTATTGGAATTAGCTTGTTCGAGGTAAGTAACACTTCTAAACTTGGTGTTGAGTGTATGAAACTCCGAATTACGTGTTATGTGATTGGTATTGAGGTGGCGCACATGCTAGGTGACGGGTGTGTGGGTGTGTACCATGTGAATTGTGACTCCGTTATTTCTGTGGTACTATGTAATTACCTGATCTTACATGTAACCATGTAATTTCTATGTACTTGAGCTATTGAGTTGTGATCTACGTTAGAATCCATGTCTAGGCTACATGTTTATCCTGTTGGGACCCACTGAGGTCATTTCTGTTGTTGAGCGTGAGCTATCTGCTTTAATTGCATTACATACTCAGTCATATGCATTCATATGCAGATCATATCTCAGTCTTTATTACTATTTATTGATACATGACATCATTATTCATGGACTGATATTTCATGACATTGAAAGCCCGAGAGACTGGAGAGATTGATAACTGGGTGAGGATGAGGGCTTGATTCTGAGGATATTTATGGAATCGGGTTGTACACTGCAGCATGTTTCATTGATTTTAGGGCATGATTGGCTTGATATAGCTCTTGGGTAGAAGGAGACCCTCCGGAGTCTGTACACCCCTTAGTGAGCGCAGTTACCTACTTAGTGCGAGTGCCAAGTGCTGAGTGCCGAGTGCCGAGTGATTGGGAAGACTGAGTGGTTGTGAGGACTGAGTGACTAGGAGGACTGAGTGAATAGGAGGACTGAGTGAATTGATTCTCTGAGAGTATGCATACGGTTTCATCACTGAGTTGCATCATATATGATATGGACACTTGACATACAGGCATAGATATGTATTTTCCTCATGTTGTACAGTATCACGTTATTCATGACTTCTCACACATATTGAAATTTGGTCATATTGATATATGTTACACTCCCTATCTGGACTTGATATAGAGCTTGGGTTGAAGAAACCCCTCTGGAGTGTGTACATACCCCAGTGAGCGCAGGTACCTACTGAGTGCGAGTGTCGAATGTTGAGTGCGGAGTGGCGAGCGCCGAGTGATTGGGAGGACTGAGTGACTGTGAGGACTTAGTGGCTGTGAGGACTGAGTGGCTATGAGGACTGAGTGACTTGGAGGACTGAGTGAATTGATACTCTGAGAGTATGCATATGGTTTTATCACTGAGTTGCATCGCATTTGATATGCACATTTGTCATATAGGCATAGAGATGTATTTTCTTCATGTTGTACAGTATCACGTCATTCATGACTTCTCACACATATTGACATATGGGAATAGTGATATATGTTACACTGGCTATCTGGAAAGAAACAAATGGAACATCTTATTTATTGTTGAATGGATTTTTGGGAAAAATTACTGTTTTCAAACTTACTCATTTTTTTTGACAATATCGGTAAATGATTTGGGTTTTCACTGAGATACTTGGAAGGAGGAACTATTTTTAGGGAAACTATGAATAAGATGAGCATTTCATATCTGAATTACTTCCTTTATTACTTGTTTTATGTTATTATGAACTGTTGTTGGCTATTGGTGTTTGACCCGACCTTTGTTCTAGCTCGTCATTACTTTCAACCTAAGGTTAGGTTTGTTACTTATTGAGTACAAGGGGTCAATTGTACTCATACTACACTTATGCACCTTGCATGCGTATGTTGGCTGTTGATGTTGTTGTGTTCGGTTGGAGATGAATTTGAAGATGTACCTGTGTTCCGGTGGTAGTTGCCTTGTGTTCTTGGTAACCTTATATTATTAAAAATATGTTTATGTACATTTCGAACAAATGATGTATTATTTCATACTAGCTTTGTAGATCCCAATCTTAGAAGCTTATGATTTGTAATACAAGTCGTTGGAAAAACTATTGTATTAATTAGTTGTATTATCATTTCTTCTCTTAATAAGTTTTATTAAATTGGATATTGTTAATTGGATTACCTAGCGGGTTGGGTTAGGTTCCATCACGACTAGTTGGATTTTGGATCGTGACAGAAACAGACTCAACCATATAAGCAAAAGAAGATGCATTTTCATTACTAGTACCAGAAATATTAAGCACAAATAAACCATGGTTACAATATCCATTGCCCACAAAAATATTTTCAAAGGAAACCTTCACTTCAACGTTTCCTAATAACCCCAAATAAACCAAATTGGTTTGGATATTAGGAACATGCAATACATCACTCGATGCTAGAGTTTTATTAGATGTGAGTTTGAGAAGAATTTTTCCTCTCCCAAGAACGCGAGTTGTCCTTGAGTCACCAAGATAAATAGTTTCTTCTCCTTCCTCAATTTGGATGTAATACAAAAATTCATTTTTGTTTGCACAAATATGCCTAGTAGCACCAGAGTCTATCACGCAATTTCTCACATTGGCCACATTATTTTATTTGGGAAATGACCGCAAAAGTTGTATTATCCTCTTTAGTCTAATTTAATTTTGACTTAGCGAGATTATCATTTATCCCAACTCTTTTCTTGTATTGAGGTGCATTTTTCTCGAAGGTATTAATATTAGCATTGGATATATAACCATGTTTGTGTACATACATGTATCTTGACATTAGTGTCTGCCAAAGTTATGGATGCAATAACGTATTTGCAACACCATAGATATTTGGCAGGAGAGCTGGAACACTAGCAGTGGAGATAATACCAAAATATGTAGCACCATAAAAAAAATTCGTAGTAGTATTACTTGCTATAGTATATTAATGTTGTAGGGAAATGTCACTGGAAAATAACGATAATATACTGCAATAATACTATTAGTAAGCAGATACACGAATTGGCTTTAGTCGTGCTGGGCACTGTCCTGAGAAAGTATTTCAGCAATGTAAAATATTTCCCCAGGATTAAACAAGCTCATCTCTATTTATTTAGAGGATACAGGAATTAGCAAAATTAAATAATACCAGCAGCTTTGGAATGAGAAAATAACAGGTTATAAAACAAACCGGAACACACAAAATGCTAGGCGTAATTGAAAATGAGAAAGCTTGTAGTGAGGATTACTAATCATTAGCAATCATGAGAGAACAAAATATTTGTTGGCGTATCTTCGGATGGCATAGAAAGTGGGCATTAATAGTTCTAAGAATTGTGAAATAAAATGACAAGTGTTCATCTACTTGTCAAAAACTTTCCATGCAATAAGACAAGTGTTATGTCTCCTCTGCCACTTGGTACTTGGCTTATGAAACTTATTCAAAACTAGGAGAAAGGATGCCACATGCTGGATATTTGAATAGACCAAAGACACTTGTGTAATTTTTGACATGCATAGTAGACACTTAGAAATATATATGACATTTGTAAAATAAAAGGACACTTGGCTATTTAAATTTTTGAAAATACTCCCACAAATGCTACATAAGTTAAAAACATTATTATAAAAACATTATTATAAAAACATTAAAATGAGAGAGATACCACTCGCTGACTTCCTGTTGCGTACAATTAATGCGACATTTTATCCAACAATATAGCACTACTAGAAATCCAGGTAAAATCGACCGAGCTCTACTGACCAACGTTGGTCGCTCAACAAAAGAAACCAAAAAATCGTCCAAAACGGACGGAAACTATCAAAATATTATTTTATATTTTTAAAATTACATATCAACCGAAATTAATCGGTATATTGGTCAAACATTTGATCGCAGTGGTCAGACTTGCTTAGTCAAAGCACCTTTTTGATTACCGACCAACATCGGTCGGTAATGTGGACCCATATTTTAAATTTTTAATAATTATATTATTGTTTAAAATATTTTATAAAATCTCTAGTTAAATTTACTGACCACAGTCGGTCGACTATTGCAGGGGAAAATTTTATTGACCAACCTTGGTCGGTATATGTAATTTTTTAAAAATAACCGACCAACTTTGGTCGGTTCATAGGTCAAACATGGTTAAAGTTTTAAATCACATTAATATTTGCTATCTAGATAATATAAATATAATCCGTTAACACTTTATTTTGTGATATCATTAATAATACACTAACATATACTATAACAGGCTATATATAGTTAAAGTAGTACAACGAAGTATGTGAGTATGTGTATGTGCGTGTGTGTGTGTGTATAGAGAGAGAGAGAGAGGTTGGGGGTTTTGGCCTAAAGTTTTCTAATATGAATTTTTGAGTTTTGAACAGTGAATTAGAGTTGGATTTGAGTGAAACTAGTATGGTGGGACTCGTAATTGAATGGGTTATTGGATTTTGTAAGTTTTGTTCGGTTCCAAGGCGTAGACCCGGGTGTAATTTTTGCCGGTTTTGGATTTTGATTAAGAATTCGATCTTTATCATCTGGAATTATTTCCTTGGGCTTTATTTGATGTATTTGAGTTGCTTTTGGATAGTTTCCAGCCGTTCGGAGGTTGCTATGCACGTGATGGCATCTTTGGAGCATCGCTTGGCTTGCTTAGCATTGGTATTGGCTTATTCGAAGTAAGTAAATCTTCTAAGCTTAGCGTTGAGGGTATAAAACCCTGTAATACATGTTATGTGATTGGTATTGAGGTGACGTGCATGCTAGGTAACGGGCGTGTGGGTGTGCACCGTGTGAATTGGGACACTGTTTCTCTATGGCACTAAATAGTGGTCGTACTTTGTTGATATTCGTGTTTTTACCATATGATAAAGTAGTTAAGCTGTCAATCATGCTAGACATCACGTTTAGGAATTATGCCAATACTGTTTGGAACCATTTCATTTCTTACTGTCATCTCACTGATTTCATTTATATTCGTACGCAATCATATATATGCATTCATACCATATCTCAGTCTTAGTTATTATCTATTGATATATTATATCATTATTGTCGGACTAGTTTCATGAAGTTGTGAGCCCGTGAGTGATACTGGAGAGATTGATGACTGAGTGATGCCGAGGGCCTAAGTGAGAGTGATATCTTAGGATCGGGCTGCACGCAGCAGCATGTTATATTGATTACATTTTATGGGATTGGGCTGAACTCCGTAGAGATATGTTGATTACATTTTTATGGGATCGGGTTACACGCCGCAGTGATATAGCGCTTGGGCTGAAGGATCCCTTTCGGAGTCTGCACACCCCAAGTGAGCGTAGTCGACTATATATATGTGGATCAAGTTGCATGCCACATTGGGTATTGTACAGCGCTGAGTGATTGGGTGTGCTGAGCATTGAGCATTTGAGAGATAATGCGAGACAGTGATATTGAGTACTCTGAGAGTGTGAGTACATGAGCCCATCATCGAGATGCATTGCATTTGTCATGCGTACTTGAGATACATGCATAGAGATGCATTTCCTTCTACTTCCCAATTTTTGGGATATTTATGATTTTACTTGTATCTTGACATATAGGCATAGAGACATACTTTCCTCATGCTATCTGAACATGAAACATCTTACTTATTGTTGAACAGATTTTTTGGAAAAATCACAGTTTTCAAACTCACTCGTATTTTTGGCATTTTCGGTAAAAGATTTGGGTTTTTACTGAGATACTTAAAAAGCATGACTATTTTCTGGAACTGTGAATGAGCTGGCCATTTTATTTTTGTGAGGTACATCTTTTATTACTTGTATTATGTTGTTATGAGCTGTTGTGGAATATTGGCATTGGATTCGACGTTGTGTTATCTTGTCACTACTTTCAACCTAAGGTTAGGTTTGTTATTTACTGAGTACATGGGGTCGGTTGTATTCATACTACACTTCTGCAACTTGCGTGCAGATGTTGGTTGCTGATGTTGCTATGATTGATGGGAGCTGGATTGAAGATGTACCTGGGTCCCAGTTGTAGCTGCCCCTTGTTCATGGTAGCCTTAGATCTATAAAACTCTGTTTATATACTTTTCAAACAGACTATGTAATTATTTCATTTCAGCTTTGTAAACTATGTTCTTAAAAGCTCATGATTTATACTACCAGTCCTTAGGAAATGTATAAGATTCAGTCAATTACTTTCATTTAATTGTCTTGTCAATATTATTGGAATTGGATAGTTATTAGTTGGCTTATCTAGCGGGTTGGGTTAGGTGCCATCATGACTTGTGGATTTGGGGTCGTGACAAGTTGGTATCAGAGCTCTAGGTTCATAGGTTCTACAAGTCATGAGCAAGTGTCTAGTAGAGTCTTGCGAATCGGTATGATGATGTCCATACCTATCTTCGAGAGGTTATAGGACATTTAGGATATATTTCCCATCTTTCTTTCCTTATCGTGCGGTATTGATTCAGCTTGAAGCGTAAGCCTTTGAATTCCTTCCACGCATTTGCATGCGCATGTGAGCGCTTGATAGCAGTTGTGCAATGACGGATTGTGATTCCACGGTTAAGGTGTGAGATGTGATTTTGGCAAGCTGAAGATGGTCCAGTCTTGAGTACTTGAGGCCTAGTTTTGACGGTAGCTTGATCACGGCGATTTCGATTGTGTGAGAACATGTTTTTGGGACTTATATGTCTGGTGGTGTCCCTGTTAGTGGAATTTGGGATTGGATGACTATGTGGTGAGTACAATGTCACAGCGAGATGTGTTCAGACTATTCGAATGTGATGAGAAGAGTTTACTTGAGATGTAACAAGGACTATTGGGTGCTTGATTTCTTTCTTGATTTGGCGTATGGCCTCGAGTTATGGGTGTGTTGAAGGACCTCTCATGTTGTTTAGTTTTAATATGAAGTAAATTTTGTGTTGTGTTATGAACTTAGACTCAGGAATATTAAGTGATTGCATAATAGTTATGACTGTGAAGAGTATAGAGAGATGTCAGCTTGAGGAAAAATAGGTGGGTTACCTCCGCGGGGTGTCCTGAGGTTGTGTGGTCCAGTGAATGATATATGTTGCAATTTGAGTTTGGATCGCTTGTGGAAGTTGGCTTGACTATTATAAGGGTGAATGCGAGATTTGCAGATAATTTGAAGTATTAGAGGGTTTGTGTTACAGAAGCTCAGAAAGGATTTAGTTGAATCTTGTTGTGGTGTCATGGCAGTAATAGAGTATGGGCATTGTGAGTAATTGTGTATTTTGATCTATGGCTTTGATCCAAGTGGGGGATTCTTCTATCGATGAGTTGATTGCACGATTATGTGTTGTATTGGTTTCGGTTTGAGATAGGCTAGTGAATCAGTTATGACTGCAGGGGTTGAGGTTGAGGATGACTCGAGTAAGGGAATTTATGGATACGGGTTGTATTACACTCTATGGGTATATGGGAATCATGGAATGATTGAGTTGTTAGTCGTGAAGGTTGTAGTGTGCATGGAGTAGGAATTTGCTCGGTTGCTTAGGAATGTGGGTTACTCCCTTGGGTGTTGGTGTGCTAATGGGGCACAGGTCGTTCGGTCCGTTTGGTCATTTTAATTGAGATATGATAAGTGTGGATGACTCTCGAGGATGGTTCTAATGGACAAGATTTAAATGTAGCGATTTGGAATTTTTGAGATTTGTATATGGCTAGAAACTGAGAGTTACATTAGACGGTGTCAGGACTTGTGGCTTTTTTATATCATTGGGGGTTATGTATTTCAGTATCAAGAAGGTGAAGGAAATAGTTTTAGGTTCACATGAGGTCTCTTTAGAGTGGGTGTCTCGGTTATGGTGCTTTGGGGTGCTTAAGAGGGAAGTCAGCGGCTTATGGGCCTTAGGGCGTTGTGGTTTTATACTAGGGTCCCTTGTGTGGTGAATTTTGGTTAAGGATCGTGGTGTTCTAGCAAGGAGAAGTATCAATTTGAAGGAAACTTGTAAAGGACTTGGAGAAATAGGACAGCTTGGTAGTAGGTTGGATCAACACAGTAATTAGTATGATTGGTTCTTTGGGTACTTATGACGTGGCTAGTCTCTATAGGTGTTTCGTGGAAATGCTCTTGGGTTTTAGCGACCTGCGTGGCTGGGTTGAGTTAGAGAGATTCGGTTCTGATATCTTGGTTATGTGAAATGGGTTTCGAAGAGTTCTCAATGGTTTTACCAAGGTTCGAGGGGTAGATTTCCTATTGGCATGAGGAGCATGTGGTGTATAATGGGTGCCCAGAGTTGATTTGGGGGTCCATTATTAGGTTAGGATGTTTATTCTACACCGAGTCGGACTGGGTGGCTCCATAATGCTATTGATGACGGTTGTGCCATTCGGTTGTTGCTGAGCTTATTTATGTTCTGAAATTTTCTGTGAGTTACTCTTCTATACTACGAGGAGTTGTGATTCATTGGTTTTAGGCACACATGGTGCGGTTATATTGTGGTCTTATATCAGAATTTGAGCGAGATGAGTAATTGGGTGTTGTATGATTGAGGGCGTATTGGTTAGGTTCTTTCGGGTTTGTGTGGATTTGTGTCATCTGATTCTCCGTGGTTATGGTAATGCACTTTGGGTACTTGATGTCGAATCTTGCGTGAATGTTGATTTTGAACAGGGTGGCTCGAGGTATATGATATGGACCAACGATTGGATGGGGTCGCGCATTGCAGCGGAGTTATGTTGAGGTATAAACCTTTGTGTTAGAGTCGGGTGATGGTTCTACGGTGTGTGATGGGTTCTTAGCATTACGTTGTGGTGTTACCCGTTGAGCTTGGGGGACAGTTCTCTTATTTGAGTCATTTTTCGTGATTGAGTACATTTGGATTATTGCTTATTGGTGCATGGATTACACGGCTTGTGGCTCTGGGTAGTATTGGTTTTGTGTGTCAGTGGAAGTGTTGGTATTCGATAAGATGAAGTCGCCGGATCTAGGATGGGTGCTATCGGATTTGATTGTGGTATATTTGGAAGGATAATATCGGAAGTCGGCTTAGGAATTGGCTATAGTTCTTGTTGAAGGAGAGGGAGCTCCGTGGCTTGTTGATTTAATGAAGGGTTATGGGTTTCTGCGTATTCTTTCATTATTGGCAGTGTACAAGGGTTTTAGAATGAGGTTTTGTTAGATATGGGGTTTATTACCGGAATTGGTGGGAACAACTCTTGGCACGTTCGAGGATGAAAGTATGTTTAAGTGGGGGAGAATCTAACAACCCGACCAGTCGTTTTGAGAATTTTCACTTTGCTCAGTAGTTTGCGGGCATGAGTAGCTCTGTATGATGTATTATGACTTATGTGAATCGTCAGTTTCGGTTTTCATGATATTTGGAATTGGTTTGGAATAATGAAATTCATTGTTGAAACTTTAACTTGAAAGAGTTGACCAAGTTTGTTTTTTTGTGAATTTGACCCTGAAACGGAGTTTTTATTGTTCCGATAGGTCCGGATGATGATTTTGGACTCGAGCGTATGCCCGGATTTGCATTTGGATGATTCTAGAAGGTTTCGGCACAAATTGGCAAAAAATGGAAAATTGAAGGTTTGAAAAGTTCATAAGTTTGACCGAAAGTTGACTTTGAGGATATCGGATTCGGATTGTGGTTCCGGGAATTGGAATAGCCCTCATGTCATTTGGGACTTTTATGCAAAATTTGGGTTCATTATGGGGTGATTTGATATGTTTTGGCGCGAGTTCTGGAAATTGAAAGTTCAAAGTTCATAGATTTCGATTTGAGGTGTGATTTGTCGTTTTGATATTTTAATGTGTGTTTTGAGGCCTCGATTAATTCTGTTTTATGTTATTGGACTTCCCAGTGTAGTCGAACGGGGTCCCGAGCGGCTCGGGTGAGTTTCGGACGAGGCTTAGATCATTTCATCGCATTTTGGATTTTTTGCTAAGATGTTGGTTCTGGTGTTCCACACCTGCGACTGGTATTGCGCAGGTGCGATGGCCGCATAAGCGAGCTCAGGTGCACAGGCGCAAGAATGCACTATTGGGTGAGAGTCCGCAAATGGGAAAGATTTTGCGCAGAAGCGCGACCGCAAATGCGATTCTGAGCATCGCAGAAGCGATCACTAGAGGGTCGAGGCTGTCTCGCAAATGCGAGACTTTTTTCCGCAAAAGCGAAGGTCGCAGATGCGGCTACTTATCTGCAAATGCGAAATTACTGGCAAAAGCTATAAATCGAGGGTCTTGGTCTTTTCTTCATATTTTGATATGTGAGACTCGGATTGAGGCGATTTTTGGAGCAAACTTCACCATATAAATTGGGGTAAGTGTTCTCTACTCGATTTGGCTATATTTCATGAATCTATCTTCATTTTTGGCAATTAGTTGATGAATTTTTAAAGAGAAATTAGGGGTTTTGGCCTAAAGTTTCCTAATATAAATTTTTGAGTTTTGAACATCGAATTGGAGTCGGATTTGAGTGAAACTAGTATGGTTGGACTCATAATTGAATGGGTTATCGGATTTTTTGAGCTTTGTTCGGTTATGAGGCACGGGCCCGGGTGTGATTTTTGGCCGGTTTTGGATTTTGATTAAGGATTCGATATTTATCATTTGGAATTGTTTCCTTGGGATTTATTTGATGTATTTAAGTTGCTTTTGGATAGTTTCGAGCTGTTCGGAGGTCACTACGCGTGTGATGGCATCTTTGGAGATTCGCTTGGCTTGCTCGGCATTGGTATTGTCTTGTTCGAGGTAAGTAACCATTCTAAGCTTAGTGTTAAGGATATGAAACCATGTAATACGTGTTATGTGATTGGTATTGAGGTGACGCACATGCTAGGTAAGGGGCGTGTGGGCGTGCACCGTGTGAATTGGGACATTGTTGCTTCCATGGCACTGTATAGTGGTTGTACGTTGTTGGTTTTTGTATTTTTACCATACGATAAAGTAGTTAAGTTGTCAATCATGCTAGACATCATGTTTAGGCATTATTCCGATACTATTTGGACCTATAGTGGTCGTTTCTTACTGTCATCTCATAGATTTCATTGATATTTCGTACTCAGTCATATCCATGCATTCATACCATATCTCAGTCTCAGTTATTATTTATTGATACATCATATCATTATTGTCGGGCTAGTTTCATGATGTTGTGAGCCCGTGAATGAGACTGGAGAGATTGATGACTGAGTGAGGCGGAGGGCCTCAGTGATAGTGATATCTTGGGATGGGGTTGCACGCTGCAGCATGTTATATTGATTGCATTTTATGGGATCGAGTTTCATGCCGCAATGAGATATTGTTTACATTTTATGGGATCGGGCTACACGTCGCAGCGATATAGCGCTTGGGCTGAAGGAGCCCCTTTAGAGTCTGCATACCCCTAGTGAGCGCAGTCGACTATATATATGTGGATCGGGTTGCACGCCGCACCAGCTATTTTATAGCGCTAAGTGATTGAGTGTGCTTAGTATTAGGCATTGTGAGAGAGAATGCGAGATAGTGAGATTAAGTACTCTTAGACTGTGAATACATGAGCTCATCATCGAGATGCATTGCATTTGTCATGCGTAGTTGAGATACATGCATAGAGATGCATTTCCTTCTGCTACCCAGTTTTTGGGACATTTATGATTTTACCTGTATCTTGACATGTAGGCATAGAAACGTAATTTCCTCATGCTATCTGAAAATGAAACATCTTACTTATTGTTGAACGGATTTTTGGGTAAAATCACAATTTTCAAACTCATCCGTATTTTGGCATTTTCGGTAAATGATTTGGATTTTCACTGAGATACTTGAAAATCATGACTATTTTCTGGAACTGTGAACGAGTTGGGCATTTTATTTCTGAGATACCTCTTTTATTACTTGTATTATGTTGTTATGAACTGTTGTGGAATATTGGCATTAGACCTGACCTTGTGTTAGCTCGTCACTACTTTCAACCTAAGGTTAGGTATGTTACTTACTGAGTACATGGGATCGGTTGTACTCATACTACACTTCTGCACCTTGCGCGTAGATGTTCGCTGTTGATGTTGCCGTGATCGATGGGAGCTAGATTGATGATGTACCTCTGTCCCGGTTGTAGCTGCCTCTTGTTTGTGGTAGCCTTAAATCTATAAAACTCTATTTATGTACTTTTCAAACAGACTATGTAATTATTTTATTTCAGCTTTGTAAACTCTATTCTTAGAAGCTCGTGATTTGTACTACCATTCCTTGGGAGATTTAAAGTTTTAGTAAATTACTTTTGTTTAATTGTCTTGTCAATATTACTGGAAATAGATAGTTATTAGTTGCCTTACCTATTGAGATTGGGTTAGGTGCCATCATGACTTGTGGATTTGGGGTCGTGACACTCACAGACAACTCACGTGCTACAATATCATATTAGAATTTGCATGGACAACTCACGTGCTACAGTATAAATATCTGGATCCGCACGGACAACTCACGTGCTATGGTATAAATATCTCACAAACAGGCCCTTGGCCTCACTCAGTCATCAACCTCTCTAGTCTCACGGGCTCTCAGTAATAAAGGAAAATCAACCCAAAATAGAAATGATATAATGTATCAACAAGGAATAACAGAGACTGAGGTATAATATGCAAGTAGGACTACGACTAAGTACAAGTAGCAATAAGCAAGAAGATTCAACAGGTATCACAAACTCCATGGGTCCCTACGGCACCAACACATAGCTTAAGCATGATTTCTAGCATGATTTACAGTCAAATTTCTATAACACATGGAGAGCATGACAACAAGTTATTCAACTTTACAATTATACGGAATGGACCAAGTCACAATTCCCATGGAGCACGCCTACACGCCCGTCACCTAGCATGCGCATCACCTCTAAAACAATCACATAACACATAATTCGGGGTTTTATACCATCAGAACCAGATTTAAAACTGTTACTTACCTCAATCCGGGAAAAATTCTACTCAAATAGGCATTTGCCTCGCCAATCAGCCTCCAAACACCCCGAATCTAGCCACAAGTAGTACAATGCAGGCTAAAGGAAACAATTCCACAAGAAAAATATGAAATTATAACCAACATCCGAAAGTGGCCAAAAATCGGTCCTTGGGGCCACGTCTCGAAATCCAACAAAAGTCACAAAACCCGAAATTCTATTCACGCACGAGTCTAGTCATACCAATTTCATCAAAATCTGACACCAAATGACAATTCAAATCCCCAAAATTAACTCTCCACATCCCTAGCCTCAAACCCCCAAATTTCACCTCAAAAACACACCAACTATGTGGGAAAACATAATTATTGAATAGGAACTTACCTCAAGAATCACCTTGGAAATCCTCTAAAAAATCTCCAAAACCGAGCTCAGAAATGTTAAAAATGTGAAAAAAACCCGGAACCCTCATTTTTTAATCTTTATATACTGCCAAGTGATGCCTTCATCACGAGCGCGGCCTTCCTCTCGCACTCGCGTGGACCATTCTGACTTCCCTTCAAATTAACCCTTCATGAACACAACCGTAGCCTCGCGAATACGAAGCTTGCCTACCCCACTCTTCGCGAACGTGACCACTTCCCTGCGAATGCGTAAACCAAAAGCTTGGGGTCCCCAGTTGCCTCAACACCTCTTCGCGAACGCGTCACCATTCTCGCGTTCGCGATTCACTCTCAGTCCAAACCTTCGCGTTCGCGCCCTCTTCTTCACGAATGCTAAGAACAAAACTTCCTCCACCAACAGATCCCCTTCGCGAACGCGTAAGAGGAAACAAAAAAATTCACACCAGCAATCTTCTGCCATCAAGCTAAGTCCAAAAATGATTTGTTAACCATTTGATACTCACCCCCCCCCCCCCCCNCAAATATACTATCAAGTCCCAAAACAACATACGAACTTAGTCGAATCCTCAAGAGTCACCTCAAACAACATCAAAAACACAAATTGCACATGTATTCGAGCCTAATAAACTTTGAAAATTTCAAATTATACAAACGGCGCCGAAACCTATTAAATCACGTCCGGTTGACCTCAAATTTTGCACACAAGTCACAAATTACACCACGAACCTTCTCCAACTTCTGAAAATTCAATCTGACCCCGATATCAAAAAGTCCACTCCCAGTCAAACTTTCTAAAATTCCAACTTTCGCCATTTCAATCCTAATTCTACTACGGACCTCCAAATCATAATCGAGACACGCTCTTAAGTCCAAAATCACCCAACAAAGCTAACGAAATCATCAAAATTCAAATCCACATTAGTCAACATCCGGTCAACGTTTCCAACTTAAGTTTTCCATTATGAGACTAAGTTTCTCAATTAACTCTGAAATCTCTCCAAACCTGAACCAACCTACCCGGTAAGTCATATAACAGTTTGTAGAGAATAAAAGGAGCATAAAATGGGAGATCGGGGCTATAACTCTCGAGATGACCGGCCGAATCGTTGCACTTGCACCCAATTGCCAACCCAATAAATGAACTTAGATGTTTTCCATTTGAAAACTTATACTTGACGGAATGAAACACCTCCAGTTGTGTGCGTTCCTCAATCGCTATGACATAGTTGACACGTCATATTCTTAGCCTATTATTGTGTGACAAGTGTAATTTATAGGTCCCAGTCGTTTTTCACCAATTTATTAAAATTTTAAAATAAATCTTTTTCTTTCTCTTCTTCTACACCACGGCAGCCCCAACATCACCTTATGTTTCATCCTCCATAGACATCATACTCATCTACTCTGAAATCCCCCAAATCAACTATGAACTCCATCCTTCTCCACTCTAAAACTTCCAAATCAATTAAAAAATACCAGTTTCCTAATGTTTTAACTTTTTTTTCTTTCTATTCCTATTCGCTACACCTGCTAGGATCGTGGGGGTGGGAGGAATAAGGGCATTCCATGAGATGATACATGGCAATTCTGATAGAATTCAACTCTCAAAACCCAAACATCAAAATCTGCAACTAAGAGAAGCACTATCAATTCGCCCCAGAAAAATCCACCAGTGACCTCATCAAAAACTACCTTTGATAATAATCACATTTTCATCTTTAACCACTAAGACCAATAAAAATCACAATCCCTGTAAAATTAAAAAGTTGCACAAAATTTTCGTCATAAGAAAAAGGAAATTAATCATGAAAATGAAGAAGATGAGAAATTAAAGGGGAATCAAGAGATGTGGAGGGAAAGACATTAATGGGGGAGTGGAACAGAAGGAACAAAAAAGGGAAGAAATTAGTGAAAGTGACTGATTTTACATTTCCTTTGTTTCTTTATTGTTTATAGTTTTAGTATTTTTTTTAAAATGAAACTAGCATAGTCACGCGCTTTAGACGCGTGATTTGCACGTAGCTCGGCCAAATCAACTATGACATCGCCACATAAGCATGGTCAATAGTCAAAAGTAGTTTATTAATGTGAAAATGATTAAGTTGAAGTGTTCAAATGGGAATCTTTTAAGTTCATTTACCGGGTTGGCAACTGAGTGCAAGTTTAGGTGGCTCAGAGGCTATTTTATCTTAATAAAACTTCAATGGTGGCCCCAAAAATAAGTATATATGAAAATGCCCCACTGCCATCCCATGATATATAGTCAATACCCTTTTCGGTCCAAAGCAATGATCCATGTATTGAATCAGCGATATTTACTATAGCAAACACCAATTTGGCATTTTCTAGATTTTCTCAAATGTACGTAAGTCTTCAAATGCTAAAAAATTCTAGCTATCAGGATGACAACACCAGCAATGGTTGCTACACATAAAAAGAACCAACCGCAAAAATTTTCTATAGAAGACAGCTCTATGGGCTAACAAACTAAAAGTATATATGGCTGTTAAACCAGCTTTTTCAATCCAGGTATGAATTTCTTCCTGCCTTCTTACCTAATTAATCCGCTTAAATAAAAGCAGGCCTTCTTTCTTGCCCTTTCGACCAAGCATTTTAGAATTTCCTTAAATCCAACTTCAACCTCACGTATATTTGTCGGGGAAAAGAGAACTCAAATTAATTATACGTTGAAGTCTTTTCCTTGTGAAGGTTGGGCGCCGTACACAATCTTGGAAAAATATTACTTTAGTTTGTATATGAAATTATTGACACATGGTCCAAGGTTGCAAGAGCTATATATGGCTGCGTAAATACATCTATAGGCATAGAAAATTTATTGAATTTTAATTCAATAAATAATATGGACTATATTTTAAATATATTAGTCCAAATAAATATTATGAGTTAATATAATTTGATTAATTATATAAGTCTAATATAATTAGGCTAGCCCATTTAATTGGACTACAAATTATGAGCCCGCTTCATTAGGCCCAAAATATCATCTTCATAGAGGCCGAGTTTGGTGTCACATATGAAATGACGTGGCACGCTCGGTCAAATGGAAGAGCCAACACGATCATGCTACGTGTCAAAATGACAAGGCATGCCAAGTCACATTAAAAGGGCAATGAAATCGCGCCAAGTGTGCAAGTGACATGTTCTGGCCAATCAAATGCGGCCTTGTAACACTTCTATTTGATTGGTCAGAAAGAATTTTTTCTTATCATAATTCTTCCCTCCCACAACTATAAATAGGGGTCTTCATAACCCAGAAAAGACACCAAAAGTTGTAACAAGAAGCAAGAGAGAGCTCGTGGATCAAACTCCGCAAATTTATCTATAAGTTTCATGCTTTAAGCAATTAAGTTCAAGCTCAAGAACGAAGAAAAAATCAAGACTCAAGGAGTAAGAGTTCAAATTAAAGTTCGTGCTAGTTGAATTCAGATCATCGTTCGTGGCAACAACTACATATTCAAGATCAAGCTCAAAGGCCTTGAATTTATTTACTTTTGAAAAGAAGAATAAGAGGATTCATAGATATTGTACACTCAAATTATTTGAAATCAAATACCATGATTATTGCAATATTATTTTGGTCTTGATTATATTTTCAAAACGCAATTTATTGTCTACAAATTTTAGCACGCCTAGTGGGACCAAATCTGCCATTCATCTCTTCTCTCACGGTGAAAAGAATGTGGTGTCTTATTTGCTGGTAGTTCAAGCCTCGTCTACGACGATCTCGTAAATCTACGCCTAAGCAATCCTTGAAGTAGGGGGCATTTGTAAACATCAAAATCTTATCGGATCAAATTCATATGAAATTTGAGCAAATTCTAAATTTAAGATACTAAAAATAGATTCCATCGAGGTTTTCTTGGAGGCTACTCTATCTGAAACTCTAACTTGGAGGCTACTATACCTGAAACCCTACATTGGAGGGTACTCTACCCAAAACCCTAGCTACACGTATAAAAATGGACCATATATTCCCTTTGAAAACATCTCGAAATTCCATAAAAATTCATGGAATATTCACAAAGAGATCAAAGGCATCAAATATTGTCTTTCTCAAAGCCGCCGAAGTGATCAACATTGGTTCTTTCTTTTAAGGGAGATCAAATACATCCTAAGGAACTTTGCATCCGCCTACGTTTGAGAAATACGCTGGTTATGCCCTCAAATTACGAAGAACGATCTAGAAAGATGAATCAAGGGAACAAATAGTCCTGTACTCACATTATTTTATCAATAAAATTATATTTCTTCATATTTGTATCTTTTACAATTTATTTTGTATCACAAATAATTGTTGCAAACAACATCATTCAGGCTTTTGTTGATAGGTTGCATAAGATTGAACCAATTTCACATAGCTCTGCACTATTTCCAAGAGATACAGGGGTGGCGGGTATCCAAATTGAAGAATTAACCCAAATAGTCGTCCATCCAATTGCGTAAACTAAAAATAGACAGCAAATGTATAATATCTGCAAAATTTATGTATTAAATATGTATAATTATGTATATTTAATGTATAATCTATGTATACAGCTAGAAAAAGTAAACAATAAATATGGCCGGCTATTTACGTAAAGATCCCTATCAAATTTGCATTAACATAATAGATTAACTGTTCAATATAGTTGGAGAAGGAAAATATAGTGTATGCTCTAATGATGCCTGCCAGACTAGAAACTCAGAGCTTGCAGAAAAATTTAATTAGGTCACGATATAAATAGAAAATGCATAATTACATGGACCTTGTCAAAATGATTCTGAACATCTATACTAGTACGTATTTTTTGATGAACTAATTAAACAATTTCTTGAAATGGGGATGGAAATCTAACCATCACCTAATATAATCCGTGTCATACTGAAGTAATGATCTACTTCACTTAGTTTCTAGCAAAACTAGACGAGGAAAGGCCCGTACACGGACTTAATATTGTAGTCTTAAAATTATTGTTTGTTGAGGTTCAATTAATTTTTTGATAAATAAAGTGATCCTTGTTATATCCATTTAATCACGGATAGAAAATGATATTGGGGATCACTATTTATACTTAGTTTATTTTAATAATTTACTTAAAATTAAATTATAAATTGTAATCCGTTTAAATTGCTCCAATTAACATAAAAAGACTACGTGGCATAATACTCATTTTAACATCCATATCCAACATAAACATCAAATTGAAAATTTAATTTCAATGGTATTATTTTCCTATTTGAATATTTTACAAAAGAATACATTAAAGTTACAAGTGTCATCTATATTAACAAATTTTCTAGAATAAGAAGTTTACTAATCTATCTGTAAACTATTCTTGAATACATTCAAATTGGTTTCACAAGAGTTTCAACAGTGGGAACAATCAGCTACTTGATGAAAGTTAACACGAACAACATCATTCTTTAAAATACGATAAAAGATGAAAAAAAATTTACTATTGATTTTACTTCATGTCTTGTATACAACAAAATCAAGAGAAATTTTTAGTACAGTAAATAAAAAGAACTTTCAAGGGGACTCGCACCTCTAAAGAGGTAATTTACTACTTCAAACAAAGAGAACCAAAGACACTAAACAAATATTAACATGATATAAATTGTAGTAATTCAATATAGTAGTTCAAGTATTTTATAACTCGTTTAAAATGATGTTAACTGGTGATAAAATATAAAACATATGATAGAAGTCTATATAAATTATTATAGGGATTATAATTTTTTTCTTAATTAAAGAGATAAGAGAAATGTTTTTATTTTTCTATAGATTTATCATATGTTAATTTTCATAATGAAACAATATAAAAATTATAAAAAATAATGTTTAGGATAATTTATTGATAGTTGAAAACTTTTTAGGGAAAAATGAGTTCAAACCATGTAAATTAAATTTTCACATCAATTAAGCATATAAAAGATAGCTCTCTACTACAGTATGAACAAATTCATCACTTAAATTAACTTTTGAGATTTAATAAACTATACTTTTTAAAATTACTTCTGAATATGAATTTTTCTAGTTTGAAATCGCCTTCAAATAGTGTGGATAGATGAAAATTTTTTAATTTTAATTTTTAAATTACTTTAAAACTGTATGGGTAAATACGAAAATCTTGTAAATATATACCAATATCTCCTTTTGTTGCACTGTTATTTAAAAAATTTAGTTTACTTTCTCTGTAAAAACTTCTAGTTGACAAAACCAAAATTAATAATTTTACCAAATGAGAAAAAAGAACGTTTCAAATGATTATTTGCATGCAATACTCTACATAAAAATAGTCTAATCAACATGGAGTAACATTTAAAGTAGTGTTGTAGTTATGGGAATGTGGTTCCCATATGTATCAATGATAGTTTGCATTTAAGAATTACAAATAATGTAGAAATTTTTTTAAATAACATATATGCCCTTGATCGACCATATTTCCTTTTCAATATATTTCTAGCAAAATGCAAGTAAAAAAGAATAAGCAAAAGCCAAATGTAAGTACTGATCCTCTCATTTTATTCACAAACACCAAAAGGCGTAAAAAGTGGTTATATATATTCTTAAATCGTAATTGTGATGTAACTTGAAGGTCAATAATCATAATTATAAAGT